>JAXGGA010015693.1:0-28502 GCA_038373865.1 Uloborus plumipes
TGCTGCATACATCGAATCACATTTTTTTTTTTTTTTTTGTAGTTTTTTCACAGATCTATGTTTCGAGTAAAATCATTGTTTTCTCTAGTTCGTATCGAAAAGCTACGGCATCTTCCCCAAAGGAAAACACGGCGTCTTAGCCAAGGCATTTAGCACTACTTCAGATACTCATCAGAACGTTAAAGCTGACAAAACACCATAAAAATGCCCCTTAAACCTGCCGTGAATCAAAACCAATTTATGTATGTTCTCAATGTGCATGCTCCTTCACTCTAACTGACTGGCAAGCTGTTTTTGTTGATACTTGTGGGTGAAAAACACGATATGGCTTGTTCTCCAATAAGCCTTCTTTCTCCCAATCTACCTTAATCAACCTTAGTAATTTTTAATGATGGGACAAATGACAGCCAACAACTGATAAACACAAAAGAACGTTTTAATTGGATTATACACACCCAAAGACATGGTTAGAAAACTTTCAACTGTATCAGTGTTTTCAAATTCGCCAATGTGGAACCAGCATTATTAGTTGTGTTTTCCTTAGCTTTGTTTTGTAAAGCATGAATAGTTATGAAAGGGCAACTATTTATCTCAAACTGAAAAACTTTGTATTATAACTTGTGAATCAGAATGAGAGAAAAAAAACTGCTCTTCAAAATAGCCGATACATTTTCGTTTAATTAAGTTGTGTTTTCTGTATACAGTTGAGTTTTTGAAAGAAAAAATACAAGCATTGTTAAAAGACCCCCCCCCCCTTTGGCACTGATGAAGAGGTTCCACTGTAGCCTTGAAATGGCTATACATTCTCTTTATCATTTGTGATTTAATTAGGTCGTTTCTTCAATTCAATCATATTGAAGCGCAAAACTTATTTCATTATTTTTCATTGCAAAAAAAAAAAAAAAAAGAAAAAAAAAAAAAAAAAACGTGTTTACCACACTGCAAAAAATGCAGTTGTTTATACAGTATAATACTGGCAGCCGAGGTTGAAATTTAAAACTGTAAAATGCACAGTAATAAACTGTATAACTGTCAATTTTACAATTTCTTACTATAAAGTTAGAAATTTTAGTTTATTGCCGTAAAACTTAGCTGTATTATTCTCTAAAAACAACAGTATAATACTGGCAGCAGTGGTTCCAGTTTAAAACTGTAAAATACACGGTAATAAACTATAAAATTAGTAACTTCACAGTTCATTACTGTAAAATTAGAAGTTTTACATTTTAGTGCAGTAAAACTAGGAATTTTACAGTTTATTACTGTAAAATTAACCATTTTTATATTTTATTACCGTAAAATTAGCTGTTTTATTCTGTTAAAACAACATTCATTTCTTACAGTGCATTACAATCACTTTATTTCATTATCTAATAAAACACTTATCAGCATTGAAACAGTAATTATGACCCCCTGCGAAAACAAAACTAAAAAAGAAACCCCGTAAACTTTAACTCTAACTAAAAAGCAAAACAGAAGGTGCGAAACTCCCGAAATGAAAGTTGAGGCTTGATTTGAAGCCCCATAATCAAGCGCGGAATTTTCAGAAAATCCCAGCGCTCTAAATGAAAGTGAAAATTGAGAGAGCGCGTGGAAGTGAGCCAAGTCTATTTCACAGTGAAGTGGATTATTGATTTTCTGGGGATAAAGTCATCGATCGGTTACAAACTCCTCTAACAAACTGCCGGCGCCATGATTTTTCCCATCTTTAAAACTTCAAGTATTCCTCCTTATGTTTTTAGTTCTTTTTTTAATTACGCTCTATATGAGCTTCTGTATTTTTTCTAATGTGCATTTTGACTTTTGTATTAGTTTTCAATTCTTATAAGTAAGGGAAGTACTATTGAATTCGTTAGAAACTTTTCATTTAAATTTATCCCTGAATTTCTATTTTACTCTTTGTTGAATGAATATTCACTAGTTTTTTAGGCACGTATTTGCGTTCGAACTTATGGCTCATCGAAATACTCATTTATTTGTTTCCTGCTCCATTGTAACTAGTTTTTTCGTAATGATTGTATATACGTATGTCACATAACTCAATAACATTAAGTCGTAAAAGTTTGAATTTCGTGTATAAAGTCTGTATAGAGTTCAGTAGGGTATCTCTCGATTCCTTTGGTTGCAGTCGGAGGTCCAAAAATAACTCTTGACTCGTTTATTGCGTCAAATCACTGTTAATTGTAATTCTAACTGAAGTAACATAATAAATAAGCGAAAATTTGGCAATATACCGGCAAATTGAGGGCGAAATTTCTAGAAGAAAAATAAAGGATCCTACAACAAAGAACCTACACAAAGCAAAGATCGTACAACAAAGAACCTATACAAAGCAAAGATCCTACAACAAAAACTTTACAACCGTCATTAGTGGTTGTTCATTGTAAGCTGTGAAAGAAAAACTGAAAATGCAAGGTAAAAGTACTAACATTCATGTTATATTTGTTTTTTAACCATAAAATTATATTTCACTGTAAACTATTACGGTAAGAAAAACCGAAGCAGAAGTCGTTGAATCTGCGACAATTTACTTTTTCAGTTTTATTTGCGGCGAAACTTTATCTTTCGTTACTGTAAGCATTCTGTTTTACAGTAATACAGGGCAATTTTGGTACATTTCGACATGCTACACTAAAAAATGAATGCTGTTTTTACAGTCTAATACAGCTAATTTTATAGTAATAAACTGTAAAAATTGCACATTTTTTCAATAATAAACTGCAAAATTGCTAACTTTAGTTTGTTACCATGAATTTTATAGTTTTAAACCGGAACCCCTGCTGCCAGTATTATACTGCTGTTTTTATAGTATAATACAGCTAAATTTTACGGCAATAAACTTTAAAATTTCTAACTTTACGGAAAGAAACTGTAAAATTGCTAGTTTTACAGTTTGTTACTGTATGTACTTATTTTATAGCCTTAAATTAGAACTTTGGCTGCCAGTATTATACTGTAAAAACAACAGTTCATTTTTTGCAGTGTAGGGATGTATGATGCATAACTCTTATAGAATTTAATATTTTTTTCGGAAGTATTTGTATAGATGCATCATGTTTTTTTAATTTATCACATTTTCAAAACTCCAAAAATAATTTTTTTTCCTTAACTTTGGAACATTTCGAAGGTACGCCTCTTTAAAACCCTATAAAAAATCTACAAACAGCAAGCGATGCAATAAATGTCAGAACTTACTAGTAGAAAAACTCCAAAAAGCAAATCATTTACGGCCATCAACCTTTTTTCAATGTCAGTCTCAACACCGAGCTTTGTAAACAAAGAATAACTTACTTGAGAGAGTTGATTTTGCTCAACTCTTTCAGGTTTCTGTTTCTGTAATACAGTGATTTATAGGCGGAATTGTTTTTTTAAACAAGTCGATATAATTCCCAAGTGTCCAGATATCCCGTAATTACCAATGAACTGTTGTTTTTAGAGTATAATACTGGCAGCCTCGGTTTCAATTTAAAACCGTTTAATGTCACGGTAATAAACTGCAAATTTAGCAAATTTAACAGTTTCGTTCGGTAAAGTTGGAAATTTTAGTTTATTGTCGTAAAATTCAGCTGTGTCATTCTGTAAAAACAACAGCATACTACTGGCAGCAGAGGTTCCAGTTTAAAACTGTAAAGTGCACGGTAATAAACTGTAATATTAGCAATTTTGCAGTTTGTTACTGTAATATTAGCAATTTTGCAGTTTAGTACTGCAAGTAGAAATTTTATAGTTTATCACTGTAAAATTAGTCATTTTTACAGTTTATTACTATAAAATTAGCTGTATTATATTGTAAAAATACAATTCATTTTTTACGGGTGCATATGCTTTACAGTTTCTCTGAAGTTTTAATAGTTTATTTTCTTTCATAAATACCGTAAAAGAAACTCAAGCTTCTTTTGGAAAATATTATCTGTTCGCAACAGTAGAGAGAAAAAAGAAGTTTGACTACCACTAAAGAAGGCTTTATTCTCCATTGACGCCATTGGTTTGTCAGTCTCTCCCTCAGTTGTCTCAGACTACAAATTATTCCAAATGCACCTTTCTCACAATTGAAACAAATTTTTGAAAGCTTCTAAATTATGTATATTTATGTCTTGTTAAGAAATACACATTGAGTATCTCTTGGCAAAATTAAATTTCTACTGCACTTTCGCATCGCATAGAGCCCAGGTTTATCCATCTAGTGGGAAAACTGGGCGTCGAAATTCTCGTGGTAATGGCATCCCGCCGATAGTGGTGCCACATGAACGAATGGGTGCCGGTCTCGGGGAATGCACTATGTCTGTTTATGGTCAGTAGCCACAGCAGCCTCATTGAAAGAATGTTTAAAACCGTCTAGGGTGTAGATTTGAGCAAGCAAATAAGATGAATAAATACATTTGTGATACGAAAACCCAACGATTAGAGCACACATTTTTTTTAAAGCTGTTGACACGTGTTTCGGGATGTCACGGAAGCCCATTCTTTCTTGACCCCCTTTTTCTCCTGTTATTGAATACCATTGCTTGCAGAAGCTCTCATCTTTCTGCATTACAAAAGGAGATTCCGTGAAACCCGAATTTTTACTTTGAGCATTGATTTTTTTTCGCACTAAAACCGACAAGTTTTCATATTTATTCACATTTTTCACAACTGATAGCATTACAGTGTGCAGAGACAGCAGTTTTCCACTTGTTTTTTGCTCATCAGCTTGGAATAGAATTGTTAGCATATACCAGACAGCTCAGTTACAGCATTCAGATACTACAGTTTCCCCACTTGTTTTTTACGCGTCAGTTTACAGCACCCATAACAGAACTGAGAGTTTAAAAAAACTCATACCACAAAAAACAACAGAAAGTGAGTACATCTGCACTGGAATAGCTAAAAATATTTTAGCCCTTTAGCTAGACTTATGCAAGCATGTCACGGCTACATCTCAATATGATGGTAAAAGAAGCAAGAGGGGAGGGGGCGATCATGGTGGTCATGACCCCACCCTTAAACGACAAAATTTAGAATAGAACTGCATTTTTGGCACTTATTTTTCGAAAATGTCGTCAAATACCCCCACTTTTCGCACAAAAATTACCCTTTGGCCCCACCAATTTTGACCCCACCTTTTCTGGAAATGACCCCCTTCGGAACTAAAGACTAAATTCACCCTTGAAAGGAAGCTTCATTTTGCTTCAAATTAGCTTTTAGCTAAAAATGTTAATACATACTAAATTTTTTTAGGTTTTTTGCCCGCAGCTCTGATATGGTTATTTCAGACTGACAAGCATAATATCAGAACAAAACTGCAGTCTCTGGATGATGTAACTGAATTGTTTGGTGATTATTGCCTTAGCTCCGGCTGCAGAGCCATACTCAGGACCTTTATTTTCCATAATATTTCTGACCCTTACTTCCCTCTGCTATTGTTTTGACGCTTAAAATAACTCAAAGATAAAGATGTACCTTAATTCAAACAACATACATTCAACCTTACCGAGCCGATCTCATTTTGGTCTTAACGAGACATGTAAAATACACAAACTATACATATAGCAAATACGTAAGAACATGTTGTCACTAATCAAAAAAAATTATATTACTTCCTGTAAGACAGCCTTTATTTATTTTCGATTCATAAAAATCGTATGTTTTATGCTGACGTCACCGGCATCATTATTAGAAACACATTTCATAAAGTTTTTATGACGTCATGAATATGACATCATCAAACACAAATGAATGAATTTAAAGAGTGGATGGAGGCGATTACGTGAGTCGTAAAAGGCGAGTCGGATCACGGTAAGTACAGATGGATACACTTTCAGGCACGAAATAAAATGATGATCCCAAACAGTAAAAGAGCTGAGCAGAATTACAGGACTTCGTTTCGACCGTTACGAGAGACGTAATTATTCAATTATACAGCGGGGTTTGTTGTCTTTTTTTTTTTTTTGAGATATATTATGTCAGACGTAGCATACTTGCTCAAAATATTTTGATCTAACGGAGATTTATGCATTATCAGCATTGTGTGAAATAAAAAGATGATCCAAAACAGTAAAAGAGCTGAGCAGAATTACACTGCAAAAATTGAATGTTGTTTGTAGAGTATAATACAGCTAATTTTATAGTAATAAACTGTAAAAATTGCTAAGTTTACAGTAATGAAGCGTAAAATTTCTTATTTTACAATTTATTACCGTGTATTTTACAGTTTTAAACTGGAATCTCATTCGCCAATATTATATTGTTGCTTCTACAGCTAAATTTTACGGCAATAAACTAAAATTCCAACTTTACAGTAAGAAACTGTAAAATTACTAGTTTTACAGTTTATTACTGTGCATTTTACAGTTTTAAATTGGAACCTGGGCTACCAGTATTATACTGTAAAAACAACAGTTCATTTTGTTCAGTGTGCCGGCCTTCGTTTTAAACCGTTACGAGAGATATAATTATTCAATTATAAATCGGGGTTTGTTTGTTTGTTGTTGTTGCTTTTTGCTGAGGGAGGAGGGGGTTACTTATTGTGTCCGATGTAGCAAAATATTTTGATTTTAGGAAAATTTATATTTTTCGTTTTAGTAGTAGTACTATTATTAGTATTAGTGATTCATATTTTAGTAAATAAAATTATGATCCCAAACTGAAACAGCTGAGCAGAATTACGAGCATTCGTTTCGACCGTTATGGAGAGACGTAATTATTCAATTATACAACGGCTTTGTTGTCTTTTTTTGAGGACACATTATGTCAGATGTAGTATACTTGCTCAAAATATTTTGATTTGACAGAGATTTGTACATTTTTAGTATTGTGTGAAATAAAATAATGTTCCCTAGCAGTTTAAGAGCTGTATATCGAGCAGAACTACAGGCTATCCTTTCTGCCGTTACAAGAGAAGTAATTATTCAATTATAAATCGGGGTTTTAGGCTGTTTTTTTGGGGGGGGGGGGTGTCAGACGTAGTACATTTACTAAAACTAATTTAACTGAGATTTACACATTTTTTGTATATGTGAAATAAAATAATTATTCCAAGCAGTACATTAAATGCAGCTGACAAATAAAAAGAATTGAGGGTATTCTTTTTGACCGTTAAATAAAGACGTAGTTATTTAATGTTAAATCGGACTTCGTAGTTTTTTGGAGCAAACTGTGTTGGACGAAGTATACTTGCTTCAAATATTTTATTTTAACATGGAGATTTATATATTGTGTGAAACAGAATGATGAATCCAAACAGTAAAAATGCTGAGCAGAATTATTTAATGAACGGAGTTCGTTGCCTTTCTTTTTTTTTTTCAGGGGGGGGGGGGGGCATATTATGTCAGACGTAACATACTTGCCAAAAGTATATTGATACAGGGGAGATTCATACATTTTTAGAAATAGTAAACGCTCAGTAATCCGGACCTTTTTAAACCGGACATCGCTTAATCTAGACAGTCATTTAATTAATACTGTTTGTTAATACCACTATTAAATAAAAGGAGAGTTATAAAAGAGCAATGTATTTTTGTAAGCCGTATTTTCGCAATTTTCTGCTATGCAGTTTAATATTTCGTTCTCTAGAATTCAGAATACAACTTTTGCTGTGTGCAGTAGTTTGTTAATGTAGCTTGACTCAATTTATAGGTCATTTTGTGTTACCAGTGCTGTCATTAATTCAGATCACTTACATCCCCTATCAGTCCGGATTAATGAAGTTATACTGCATTATGTGAAGGCAGGTTAACCCCTCAGAATAACTCATTTTCATTTGTATTGCTAATATTAGTATGGTAATATATGATATCTGTGGGGACCGTTCTGACCCCCCACCCGCAGAAAAAAATGGCGGCTGGTTAGGAACAAACCATCGGATCTCAGATATCGATTTTGGCTGTGATTGTAATCTACTGTTCGATTCACTTCTAACATTGTTCTTCTAATGGTATTTTATTACAATCAGTTGTTCTATAATACATTAGCTTCTTTAATTTTTCTTTTCAATTTATTTATTTTTTTGAAACAATTTACACGACATACTCTGCACTTGCTTCGAAAATATTAACAATTTTGAAATATTAACTGTGCCTGTAGTGAAAACATTCAGTGTTGTCTTTATTCACAAAGAGATGAATTGAGTGTACGCGGTGGCTTTCTATCAGTGGAAGGATTTTCTATTCACAAATACGCATGTTGTTACGTAGTGTGCACCACATAATTTTAGTGTTCCATGTCATTGGATTATGACACCTCCCCTTTATTATGAACACATTTTGCTGCTCCACTGAGTGACGTAAGGAGAAATTCTTTCTAGAAGAAAAGAAATATTCACCCTTACATGTCTAAGACTTGGCAAAATTGATTGAAATTTAGGTTTTCTGATGTGGTTGAAAACTAACCACCCTAAATACACTTATTCATGTTTAATGTAGTTTATTTTCCTATTTATTATTTGGAAAACAAATGTTTGGTGAAAGAATTGCAAGTATAAAATAGCACTTGTTGAATTTTTTACTCTTAAGTTTCGGTATTTTCCAACTTAACACTTTATTGCATACAGTATTTCATATCTGATAAAAGAAACATGAGATTTAAAAAAAAGCGTCTATACACTGCAAAAAAAAATGTTGTTTTTACAGTTTAATACAGCTAATTTTATAGTAATTTTACAGTAATAAACTGTAAAATTTTACTTCTACTGTTTATTACTGTGCATTTTAGTTTTTAACTGGAACCTCTGCTGCCAGTATTATACTGTTGTTTTTACAGTATAATACAGCTAGTTTTATGGTAAAATTGCTAATATAACAATAATAAACTAAAATAGTTAGTCTTACAGTTTATTTCTGTGCATTTTACAGTTTAATGAAACCTCTGCTGTCAGTATTATACTGTAAAAACTAGGGATGCACCGATAAGCAAATTTGCCGATTACCGATTAATCGGCTGTTAATAATCGGCATTAATCGGCTGAGACGATTAATGATAAGGATAATTGTTTTTCTACTATCAATTTTACCATCATTGTTTTTTATCTATTATACAATTCCAAGTTTAGAAATAGTAAGTAATTTATTTCTGGGAGAAGATTTTTTTCCATTTTCCTAGTTTTCACAAAATAATTTCAGTATTTTATCAAATTCCTTAGAACCAATTTTCATATTAGTGTCAATAATATTATTAACACATTGCTAGTTATGTTAATTGTAAATAAAAATTTATTAAAAAAAGGAAGGGAGGGGGAGTGTGTGGTGAACACTCCAATTTAGGAGTACTTTTAATTCATATATTTTAGAAATCAGTGGCAATTTAATTCAATACTTTTATTCTTTGAAAATTAGAGGTTATCTGAAAGCACTGTGTTAAGGAGAAAACTATCGCCACATGAAAAATGCTGCATCATTGTCTATGTATATTTATTCAAAGTAGGAGAATTCATTAAAAAAAACTTTATATCAACTGTGAGGATTATTATTACGGTTAATAAAATTATTCATCATAGTTTCCCAGTAAAAGTATACTTCAAAGAATAATATCTGAAAAATGTTTTTCAGCCGATTAATCGGCCCGATTTTGCCGATTATTAATAATCGGCAAAGTGGCCGATTAATCGGTACCACCGATTAATCGGTGCATCCCTAGTAAAAACAACAGCTTATTTTTTGCAGTTGATTCATCACTTTTCTCAAAACATGATGGGACTCTAAAGTACGCTATTGGACTAAATTCAGTTTGTAAAATGAGCTGACACCTCTAAATCTGATTAGAATTCTCAGATTGCATTTCCATGCTACAACATATTTAGGAATTTTAAAAGTTGCAATTTCAAATTGGTGCCACCGAATTTTATATTTAATGCTAGAATTATTTTCCACTTTCAGTAATTAATCAGTCAGAACTATCTAATTTCATGACTCATTTTGTGGGAAAAAAATCCCAGTTATGCCAAATTACAAGAAATAAAGCATTAGCAGAGCAATGGTACGCATAGACTGTAAAAAGTTTGATGATATGTTGCACAGTAAGAGATAGCAGAACTAAGTACCAACAATTTAGTACCAACATTAGGTGCAACAGAGCACCAGAGGTTTAAGTGCAATGTCCTGTTTAAAACATATCTTTTTCTGCACTAGTTGCCCATTCAATCAATGTTACACTTCACCATCTTCATTTTCTATGTAAAATCTTTTGCATAAAAATGGGGATTGCTACGTCAAAATGTAAATAGCAAAGCAGAGTTTAAAATGTTAAGAGGTATTTTAATTTCATATTCTCTGGCAAAATAGCTTAACTGATCGCTAAATTAATTGCATTTCAAAAAAAGAGTTGGATGAAGATGAATTCCTCTTTACGGTACTACAGGTGATTTCAGTTGAAAGTACCATCTTGAAGTTCTATTTTAAAAGTGCAATCAGCAGTTTGATTGAGTCAATTAAGGATAGTTTTACTGCTACAATTACTAAATATCACTTGAGATTTAGTATCAATTCTAATGAACTTGGCAGAAACTTCGCGAACAAAAAATTGGATGGATATGGATTCTTCAATTGGATGGTGTAAGTAATTTGAGTTACAAAAATTCCGCCTTTTAGTGACTATAAATACATTTTTGAGCTGCATTTTAAATACGTCGTTAGCGTGATTGATTCAATTAAGTTCTGGCTCAACTGCTTTAATTACCAAACTCCACACGAGAAAACGCACCGATGCTAATGAGTTGGGCCCAGCGACACACAGAGCCTGCAACGGAATATTCTAATGTAACAGCAGAGATCTTCCTGCATCCAACCCAAAAGAAGAGAGGGAGGAGGAGGGTAAATCAAGGAAAGTCTTGTAATGAATCTCTTCCGCCGATACAGGCGGGCCGTGTTTTGAATACGTGTAGCCCTAAATGAGTGCTCCCCATGGCTGGCCCGTGCAAAAGAAGGCGAGCGCAATCAGAGGAGGCGAAGATGGATGTTGTTTATGGTGACGCGAACATGGGCCTGCGCGACGCCTTCAAAGATGGGCTGGAAATGCCATGGGTGGGCCGGCAATGGGCCACCCACAGGAGAATCTCCCACGCAATCTTGTACATCACCAGGATAGGTAAAAAATCCACCAGCCCCCTCGCAGAGGACGGAATCCGAGCGAAAATACCGCAAATGAGGAAAATTTTGAAAGATATCCACAGCGAGGAATCCGGTATCCTGTGGACCCAGATGCAACAGGCGGCGGTTAATGGAGCCTTGTATTTGGTTAGCTAATTTTTGACGTTTGGCACCATTTGTAGCACGCCCTTTTTCTTTTCCGAAGGACATATTCGCGGTTCGGTAAGTGACGCAACAAACGTTGCATTCACGGAGAGCACAAATCTTGGGTTCTTTATTTTCTTCGCTCCATGTGAGCAGATGGGTCCGCTTTTCTGTATGAAACAAAGACACTTTGTTATAGTTCTGGATCTAGTTCATTTTTTAAATGTACTTACCACTGACCTCTTTGACATAAATTACTAATATTTTTCATTCTCGCTTTTCTTCTTCTTTTTTTAACTTGTGCCCGTAAAAGCATAACTTCACGTGTCACACATCGTTTCTGCTTTTTCCCGAATTTTCTGTGGTTGAGAATACAAGCATTGTGCTCTAATTTTTTTCGTCTAAATATTTATTTTTGCAACAATGCAAAATAAATATTACCCACAAAAATTTAACATCCAGGATTTTGTGTTACATATTAAAAAAAATAATAACATTTTGAATGTTCAGATGTTTTAATAGTGAATTTGCGCGACCTTTTTCCCCCCTTCAGCTCAATTTTCTTTTTAGTGTGGAGTCCATTGCTTTTTCAACGATAACTGGCAAAACAATCGAAAGATAGCCTCATCAGTCATCTCCACCATCACAGTTTAGACTGGAGCTGAAGGAGACGGAGACGGATATTATCATTCGCTCTTGTTGCTGCGACAAAAGCTCAGCAAGCGACACTCGGCTCCTTTCATGCACAGATTTAGCGAGCACGTACTCCGCATATATTCAGTGGTTTCTTCAAACACACGGACATTAAATCTGTAATCTTTCAATCATAGGTCCGATGAAGTAAAAAAGTTTTTGAGGAATATTTGTGAATCTTAACCCATTTATGCCCAGTAGCCTAAAAACAGGACGCTTGTTAGTTACTGCATACAAAAAACTGTAAAGGGTATATCATTTTACTAAAGCTGTTTTTCCCAAGTTCAATAGTCCTTCTTCTTGAGAAAACCTGATAGAACCACTAGTTGGACATCAGAGTTTATTTATTAATAGCTATTTTCAGACAAATCTGTCAAGCAACGATCCAGCATGGGTAGCCACAGAAAGTAAGGTTTTTTTTTTTTGCGAGCTTATTTTTCGTAAAATTAAACTATTTTAAAATGATTTGCTCAAAATTGATCACAGATGCCTTCTGTAATGTTACTTTGCAAAAGTAAGCTCAAGTAAGGTCATATTTTGCGCTCATAACTGTCTAGTGTCCCATAAACAGGACGTTAAATAATTTAATAAATATGGCAACGGCAATCTATTTTACGCCTAAAATGTATGTAAACCATTCCAAGTAAGAGTTTTAAGCAGATAAAAAATTTTAGAAAATGTCAAAAAAAACTTGGGCATAAATGGGTTGAATGAAATATTGTAAAGCTCATAATATTTATAAATTTATTGAGAACGTTTATAATTTATAGTATGTTTTTATATAGACGTTTTAAATATCTGTTATGTACTTCATAATGACAATAATTAATGTTTTCTGAACAGAACTCAGTTTAATACCATGGATATTTTAATGGAGAATATGGGCAGAGACAAGTGGTGGTTTTTTTATTCAATTTACCTTAGAATTTGAAGTTAGTAGAGTTCATAGCAGATTCTTTAGTAAGTCTTTAGGAAGTATCAGCAACTTCCCAGGTAGCACGAAAAACGTTTAAACGTTTTTAATCCGTTGTCACAACATTAATAACCATTTTACAACCTTTAAAAAACGAAGTGTGCTACTTGGGTTAACAGTAATAAGAGAACACCATATTGGCTGCAGATAATTTTGTAGATGTTGCAGAAAAAAATTTCAATGTACTGGTTAACATTTTGAAAAGCTTTCAACGAATTTCTCTTTACCTGCTTTTATCTTCATCACATTGCTAGAATACAAGTTAAGCAGTCTTTACAATATGTTTGAGCAATCTTTATCTTTACAACGTGTTTCTTTGAAAGCTGCTTTAACCCTTTCCAATTTTCAAACCAGCACATAAAACGGAATGTGGTTTTATCCACCGTATTTATTTGTATTAACTGATGCATTTATTTTATTTACAGAGTTAGCAAGAAAGTTGGAGAGTTAGGGGAAAATATATACATGAAGAGCAAAATAACACCGTTCCGCAAAAATCTTTGGTTTTTTTATTGAAAAAAAAAATGCAAATTTAATTTAAATTAGTTTCAAGCTAATATAATAGATGGCATAAATATCAACGTCCCCTTTTTTGGCTTGCAAAAATTCTTCAATCATGACACCTTTCCAGTATTAATAAAAGATAAGGTGCATTGTCCCAAATACAGTAAGACCAACCTCCCAAGAAGGGTTACTAAACGGACCTGGCATTCTATTGTTCTAATTGAGGTGGGTAGCAGAGGTGGGTAATAGAGGTGGGGCATCATTCCATAGTGACTAACGTGACATTCAGAGCTGATTTTTTAACTGGGCAATTCCATGCAAGTGTGGAAAAGCGTTGGAAAAATCAAATTACAGAAATGCGTCTGTTTTGCATATTTTTTGGTTTAAAAATGTTAGGAGTTTATTATTTATACCATTTTTTTGTCAAGAATGTAGTATTTTTATTTTGGCAGCACTTTGAAGTTGGGAATGAAATTTTTAACTTTTGGTAAAGCAAATGATCAATCTTTCAACGTTGGTAAGTTTCAATTTTTTTCCTTAGATACCTGTTTTAAAGGAAGAATATTGATTATAACACTTTAATTCAATATTGTGAATTGCTAAAATGTATGTTTTCACTTATGTTAAGTGATTTATGTAAACTGCAAAAATGCACTGTTCTATGTAACGTAAGTTACCAAAAACATGTTTAAGTTCATGATGTGCATAAAGAAAGGGCAATGCAATGTTAACAATGCTATATTTTCTATCTTATAAGTGTGTATTAAACAAATAGTTAAAGTTTTTTTTAAATATTGTTTATTTAATTTTTTGTACTACAATAAAAACGTGTAACGTAAGTTTCCGAAGTATACAGGTAATGTAAGTTACCTAAGTAGGACTTAAATACTTGTGTTTATAAAGAAAGTAAATTGTGAAATAAACCTATGTGGTTAGTAGAAGTAATTTATTCAAGAATTCTTTTAAATGTACTGTATTTACTTAATTTAAATTAATCATATTTCTTAAAATGTCTCTATTTGTTAATAAGATTACAATACACCTGTATTAGAAATTACATGTGTCTTTTTGGCTTTTAAGATATTAATTCTCTCTAAACAATATCACTGCATTAGAATATTTAGGAGGTATTTTACTACAAATTATTCAAAAATGACTTCTGTTATGCTTTAAAGTTTTAAAATATGTTTTGGAAAAAACAAATATAAAAATATTTTATCTCTTACAGGTAAAATATATTTTATTCTGCATTAAAATGCCACTGAAGACTTCAGAAAAGATGCGTTGTAAAAGGGGTATGAGAAAAGTCATGTGGACATTGCAGATTTATAAATCAAAGTCACTCTTGATGTTATTGAAATATCTTAGAAAAAGAAAAATTTATCAAAACTATTTTCTGAAGATCCGCACATTGACAATCACCATTTAAGAACTAGAAATGAACAAACTGTGGAGTTTCGTTTATAGTTAAGTATTTCAAGGAACAAGAAGAAAAAACAGAGATAAAAGCCGGTGAATGGTGTGTGCGAAAATACATTTTATCCTTGAGTTGTGACGATTATTACAGAAAACGAGTTTAAAGTAAAAGTAATGGCTGCTGATGGAACATATTATAAATGGCCAGAAACGACAGATGAAATTTACTATAAGAAAGAAAATGTGATTCGAAAAATTGAACTACCTAAACTTCTTAATAACAGCGACCAGTATGCATTTAAGTCTTATGTTATATAATATTTTTGATTGGTCATTGAATTTGGTATTAAATTTCTATAAATTTCATTCACAATTGTTAATTTTCAATATTTTGATCTAAACTAAGCTGTAATTTTCATTCATTAATTTTTGTAATAAAGATATGCTTGTAAGTAAATTTCGTAACGTAAGTTACTGTAACTTTACCCAGTTGAAAAGCCCCTTAATCCTCAATTTTTGAAATAAATTTTTAAATTTATGAAAATAAAATCCTAAACATTATAAGGAACTGATAAATTCCAAACAAGAAAACAGCTGTAATAGAGCAGAAATTTGCCTTAGAACCAATTTTTATATTATTTCATTCCCTTTTTGTGTAACGTAAGTTACTGCCTTATTTTTGACTGCTAAATTTTGTAAAATTTTAATGCATCGAATATTTCTGCAGTTTAATTTTGTTTTTGATTATCATTTTCATAGAATGCTTTTATACAAGGTTTGTATAAGAATATTTGTCTGTACTGAGGTGCTAAATGCCTAAGAATTGGTCGAAATGTAACGTAAGTTACCGTGGAATTGCCCAACTGTTTTTACTTGTAACTTAAAGGATAAAAAAAATTTTCAACCAAAATAGCAGTGTGACTAACGTAACATTTTTGCAACCCTGAAAATGAATGCTCATGTTGTGAGGCAAAAATTTTTCAAAGTTAAGCAAATGTTAAAAATTGAATGATATATTTAAAAAATGTGTAAAGTTGGCTTTTAAAAACATAAAACACATTTATTAAATCTTAATATTTTTTAGTCTTAAGTGTCACTTTTACTCAAGATGGCGTGTGACTAACGTAATCATCGAATAACGAGCAGTAAACACTTTACAAACTATTTATTATGGCTAATCTCAGTGCTAATTACAATACTTTTTCAATTTTTTAAAAAACTTCTCATGTTGTATGATTTTCATTTATTTATTTATTGACACTTCTTTTACTTCGGTACTTTTTTTCCTTCGGCTGAGGTTGACATTCCTATGGAATGACCCAGGTGTCCTTTCTGCTGGGGTATTTGGAGTTAATGTATGTAGTGTTTTAATTCAGTGTATCTTTTTAATAAACGTAAACTACTAGGGTGCTACAAATGGCTCGCAACGTTAAATAAGATTATTAAAATTTCAAAATTTGCTCTTTTATTAATAATTTAAACATACTAAACTGTAAAATTGCTACTTTTACAGTAATAAACCGTAAAATTGCTAATTTTACAGTTTATTACCGTGTATTTTACAGTTTCAAACTGGACCTCTGCTGCCAGTATTATACTGTTGTTTTTACAGTATAATACAGCTAAATTTGTACTGTAAAATTGCTAACTCTACAGTATTAAACTGTAAAATTGTTAGCTGCACAGTTTGTCACCGTGCATTTTACAGTTTTAAATTTTTAACTCGGCTGCCAGTATTATACTGTAAAAACAACAGTTCGTTTTTCGCAGTGTAGGTACTATTGTGTTATTTCTCGACTTCGGACTTGGTTTACAGGAAGAGTCAATGTTTAGTTACGTTAAAAACCCGAAGTAAAAAATATTCTGCATACAGGGTGAATGTAACTATATTTCAAAGAAAATGTTTCTGAAATATATAAATATAAAAATCCGGAGTAAAACTTTGTGTTGCATTTTAATGGTTAATGACCACAATGTTTAAAAATAAAGACACACACTCAAGCAACAATTTTATTCAAAAAGACATATTTCTGAAGAAAAGTGACCAGTTCAAATTTTCTTCAAAAATTAAAGTATGTTACAGGTTACACAGTCTCTCCTCGCTAAAAATCTTCACAGTTAGAAAGTTAAATAGGATAAAAGAAAAAAACAATAAAAAATTGCAAAATGTAAAACATTTTTACAGGTTAAAAAAAAGAAAAAAAGAAAAAACAACTTTTGCAATATCAAAAATACTTGGCGAAACAAAAGATGAAATACATTTTTAAAAGGAAAATTTTCTTTTGGTACAAAAATTGGAACAACTTGTGTAATGAATTTTTAATATTACAAACCAGTATTTTTAGTTTAGTTCAATAAATAAACAAATTCAAAAGCTTAAAACTTAATTGTATTTTTATAAAAAATTCTTAAATTTCAAAAAAAAAAAAGTTGAATTAAAATTTATATTTTATTCAAAAAACCTGTCCATAGAAAAAAATTTTAATAAAAATAACAGTTATGTAAAGTAAAGTAAATTTGAAAACGGAATATTTTGAAAGTGGAAACAACTTTTTGCTAAGAACTTTAACCACTATTTTAAGCAATATTGCCACAGTAATATTGGCCTAACTTCGGCCTAAAAATGCCTCATCGATAGTGATTTCAGAAAAAAAATGTCATGTGGCATATATTTAAGTAGATAAACTAAATGTATTTTTAGTAAAGTATAACTTTGCATGGTAGCTCAGGCATTAGGTAATCATAGATTCGTATATTCAAACCGTTTGAAAGGGTTCTCCTTTATTTATTATGCGATGCAAGAATTGAGCTTTGAAATCTAAACTTTTCGCAAGCCCTTTCAGCGGGTAAGAATCAACTGTTGTTGTCTTCAAATTTTGATCCAAGAATGCCAAAGCAGCAGTGGTCACATCCAAAAATGTAATTGCATGAAATATATTTAGCAATTTTTTTGTAAATATATTCATACACTTGGACTAATTTGCAGTTTTATTTTCAGAAATTCATAACATCATTAAAGATTTTAGCAACGGGAAGACATTTTTACTTTATTTATAAGAATCAAGAACAAAATACAATAACTTTTATAGTGAGTTAATGAACACAGTAACTAGAAAATTAAATTTCTTCCTTTGCACAGAAGGAGAAGATTACTCTCAATTCTTTCATTTATATTTATTCTATTTTACTTTTTTAATATTTTCATTTATTTACCTTTTTTTTTATACCTGATTTTTTCAACCAAATTTTGAACTTTTCATTCACTGTGGTGCGTTCACTCACTCGTCAGAATATCCTGCATCTATTTTTAGTGCTTAAACTCCTATTACTGTTTGTCAATAAGAAGTAGATAGATTGATCATCCATACTAAATATATTTCGAGCATTTTTCAGCTTAGTTAAACAGTAAAGTACAAAGTAAAATAACAGGGCAAAGTAAAATGCATTGTAAAAAATAGATGCTGTTTTTACAGTGTAATACAGCTAATTTTACAGCAAACAAACTGTTAAAATTGCAACTTTACAGTAATAAATTGTAAAATTCCTAATTTTCCATTAATAAACTGTAAAATTGCTAGTTACACAGTTTATTACTATGCATTTAACAATTTTAAACTGGAACCTCTGTTGCCAGTATTATACTTCTGTTTTTACAGTATAATACAGCTAATTTTGCGGGAATAAGCTGTAAAAGCGTAGTAATAAACTGAAATTACTGCTTTACAGTAATACACTGTAAAATTGCTAACTTTACAGTTTATTACCGTGCATTTTACAGTTTGAAACTGGAACCTCTACTGCCAGTATTATACTGAAAAAACAGCAGTTTATTTCTTGCAGTGTGGTAAGATATTTCAGTTGATAGCCCCACCTTTCAAGAAATATTTTAACTGAATTCCTAAACAGTTGATTTCAGGCAAAAAAAATAGATACCTCCATGCTTCAACGGAAAATGTAATCCAAGTTTTTTTCAATATTTATTACATGTATTGAAATGTTTTGTGGCATTTGAAACACTTTTTATGTTATTGTAAAATGATAAATTCTTATAATTATTATTTTAAGTACTTACTGAACTTTACAGACATTCAATGCAGTACTTATATAGTTCATATTAGGCAAGTGTCGATTTTAAATGTTCAATGCAATTTGTCAAGTGCCCACTGGTTAAAATGCGGCAAAGTGTAATAGTTCATTTCGTTTACTTATTTATTCATTTATTAAATCACTTGTGCATTTCTACATTTATTTATTCATTCACATTATTTTATTTGATAATTCGAATATTTATTCATTCAATTGTGCTACATCAATATTAGCTGTGACGGTTATCTTTTAATATTCTATTCAGTTTTACACACTGTATGAACTATTTGTTTTGTTTTTCTTCTGTACACTTTCATACTACATGATATAGTGAGGATTGTAGAAAATTACATTTATTTACTGTTAATAAAATTATTCATCATAGTTTCTTGGTGAAGGTTTCCTTTAAAAATAATATTTAAAAAATATGTTTTCGCCGATTAATCGGAAACTTTTGCCGATTATAAATAATTGGAAAAGTTGCCTATTATGACTGATAAATCGGCGCTGCCGATTAATCGATGCATCCCTACTACTTATCATGTAATACTGCACTGTAAAATAAAAAACGCTAGCATCACCAGTAAATTTCTAGAAAACTGGGATTCAATAAAGATTGCTAGTTATAATACAGGTCCTTAAGAAACGGGATAATGTTATTTAGGAAGAAGCTGTATCCGTTCTAGAAAGCTTTATTGAATCCCAATTTTCCAGAGATTTACATGTAATACTACAGTTTTTTTTTTCATTGTACTTATAGTCTTAAGTACTTACAACGCAGTATAACTCATAATGTAGATGTATTTCTTTTCTTTTCTTGTTTAATTTCACGTTAAACAGAAGTTCTAAAACTTTTTTTTTTTTTGCAAACAAGAGCAAATTCAGTATATTTTTTTTTATTAAAGCCTTTTAGAACATTTTTGAACCCAAAGTACTGCAAATATAAAAACATCAAAGAAAAATACTTTTATTCAACGCTCTGTAACAATGTACGAATAACATTTAATCATAATTTACTCTTCAGAATAAATGTTTAGCTTTATTTCATTTTATTTTAATAAAAAATACCAACAAGAAATTATTAATAAAATAAATACCTAATTGTTTTCATTTCAGTTTCATCCACTGAACCTGCAAAATGTAAGTATATTTTAGTGTTGGAATTTAAAATACATCATGACACATCAATTTAACTTAGAAATCCATATTTATGTACACAAAAACTCTTAACAGTTTCACATATTTTTATATAACTTTTATTTTACAAAAGCACCTTTTAACGTAGAAAGCCTTCGATATAATTACACTATAAGAAATGAATGTCAGTTTTTACAGAAAAATACAGCTAATTTTATAGTAATAAACTGCAGAAAATTGCTAATTATACAGTAATAAACTGGAAATTGCTAATTTTACAGTTTTTTACCATGCATTTTACAGTTTTAAGCTGGAACCTCTGATGCCAGTATTATACTATTGCTTTTACAGTATAATACAGCTAAATTTTATGGCAATAAACTGTAAAATTGCTAACTTTGCAGAAATTAAAATTGCTATTTTTACTGTTTATTACCGTGCATGTTACAGTTTTAAACTTGGAACCTCTGATGCCAGTATTATACTGTTGTTTTTACAGTATAATTAAGCTAAATTTTACAGCAATAAACTGTAAAATTTCTAACTTTACAGTAAGAAACAGTAAAATTGCCAGTTTTACAGTTTATTACTGTGCATTTTACAGTTTTAAATTGGAACCTCGGCTGCAAGTGTTATACTGGAAAAACAACAGTTCATTTTCTGCAGTGTACGAACTGCTTCATTCAAGTATTGCTTCAGCAGTTTCTAATCAGTGCATAAGTGGCGTATGTTAAGTGCATAAGTGGCGTATGTGCATAAGTGGCGAATTCAAATATTAGTTCAAACAAAAATATACTTAATTCTCCAGTGATTTTTCACACCCTAATAGATAGTAAATAATTTTCTACTAATTAAATAGGCAAATAATTTTATTGAACTTTTTTTTTTTTTTTTGTAAAATCAAAATTGAAAATAGATTAAAGTACAATGTGAAAAATCGATTTTTAATGCTTTTGCATAGAGTGATTCGCAAAGGTTTCAACTTGATAAACTCTCACCGTATAATTTTCACTAATCGAAAAAAAAAAAAGAAAAAGCAAAAAGCGAGTTCCAAAATTGTTGTACAAGCAAATATCTATTTTTTGGTTCAAAATATCCATTTTTTGGTTCAAAATAACCATTTTTTGGTTTCTTAGGTCCTTTAGTCGTTAGTTACTACACGCTGCAAAGAAGGAGCTGTTTTTTTACAATATAATACTGGCAGCCGAAGCTCCAATTTAAAACTGTAAAATGCACGGTAATAAACTGTAAAATTAGCAATTTTACAATTTATTACTGTAAAATTAGAAATTTTTACAGTTTATTACTTTAAAATTAACTGCATTCTGTATTATACTGTAAAAACAACATTTATTTTTGACAGTGTATCAAATAGCAAAACCAACTAACCTTTTTAAAAAGAACAGAAAAGAAAAACTATTGCAGCATAGAAGAAACTGCCTAAAGTTTAAAAAGAGCCAAAAAAAAAATAAATAAATCATGCTCGGATAGTTAGTTTCAAAGTATTTCACGTGTTTATTCAGATTCGTTTGCAATGGTTAAGCATTTAAAGCTGTGGTGGATTTCACAGGCTGATGAAAAAAAGATTTCAATTTTTTTTCTGCTCTTTGAAAGGACATAAAATAATATATTTAGTGGACAAAATATTTCAAACCGATTATTAAATATTGTATTAAATCGATTCCATAATACATTTGCCAAGCAATAATTTGCGAAGGTTAAAACTTGAATATCCCTTTATTAATAAAAGTTATGCGATCACATTTATCCCATAAATTTTAGACCAAAAGAAAATAAAATAAAGAAGCGAGTTTAAAAGTTATTGTTTAAGCAAATATCCATTTTTCCCCACTTGATTCATTTAGTTGTCGCTACTTCAAACAGCAACACTAATCTTTTTAGAGTACTGAAAGAAAAACTATTGCAACACAGAAGAAACTACCTACAGTTTAACAAGAGAGAAAAAGAATCAATCATGCTACTAACAATACTCGGCTAGTTAGTTTCTAAGTATTTCCCGTGTTTATTTAAATTTGAATTTAAGATTAAAATATTTAAAGTTCTGGTGTATTTCACAAGATAATGAAATCAAGATTTAAAATTGTTTTCTGCTAATTACAAGAGCATAAAATAACGTATTTAATAAACTCAAAATTTCAAGTCGATTATAAAACGTTGTATTAAATCGATTCCCTAAATTTTGCCAAGCAATGATTTGCGAAACTTAAAACTGGAACAATCCCTTTATTAGTACACATTATACGATAACACTTATCGCATAAATTTCAGACTAAATGAAAATAAAATAAAAAGTGAGTTTAAAAGTTATTGTTTAAGCAAATATCCTTTTTTCCCCCACTTGATTCATTTAGTTGTCACTACATCAAATAGCAAAACGCACTAATCTTTTTAAAAAGTACAAAAAAGAAAAGCTATTGCAACACAGAAGAAACTACCTACAATTTAACAAGAGCGAAAGAGAATAAATCATGCTACTAACAATGCTCGGCTAGTTAGTTTCAAAGTATTTCACGTGTTTATTTAGATTCGTTTTTAATGAGGGATAAAAATAAAAGACAGAAGACAGAAGAATTTATTCCTCTGCAAAAGCAGATATACCAGGAAGAAATTTAACAAAAAACTTAGCAGGGTATGAAAGGAGCAAAAAAGGAAAGAGAAAAAAAATCTTCTAAATACAGTTGTAGAGAGCACGCTTGTGCCGCTTGTTGACCTTTTTCACTTGAAACACAGAGAGACCTTTTATCTAGGAATAAATTCTCTTCTTTTTCCCTCATCGTTCTATTCCATTTCTTTCTTTTTCCCTGCTTCTTGTCTCTTCTTTTGTTTTTTATTCTTAATCTAAGAACTTGTTTATTCAGGTATCGTCTACTAAATTTATATTATGTCGGAGAGATGATGTAAGAAGTTTTACTGCGATAGAATTGTTTCCACCTTAAGTGATATGCTGTATTGTTAGGTTTAGCTTGTTTTATATTCACGATATTACTGAGGATTATTATGGCGGAGAAAAATGGCGATGCAAAAAGTTTTACTGCATTAGAATTGCTTACATCTGACATGATATGCTGTTAGGTTTAGCTAGATTCATATTAAAGGAACTGGTAAAGAATATTACGTGGAGGAAATAACGTCAACAAAATTGCAAAAGAATTTCTTACAACACATCATATGATGTTATATTGAGCTGTAAATTATGTTTAGGAAATTGTTGTGAAATAATGTATCGGAGAAAGGATGCAAACAGTACTGCACTAGAATTGTTTCCACTTAAAACATATGCTGCATTGCTTTGACTTAGCTTGTTTTATATTCACGATATTTCTGAGGATTATTATGGTGGAGAAGGAATGATGTAAAGAGTTTTACTGCATTAGACACCTGACTTACACCTGACATGATATGCTGTTAGGTTCACCTAAATTCATATTTAAGGAACTGATAAGGAATATTACGTGGAGGAAATAACGTAAACAAAATTGCAGTAGAATTTCTTACACATCATATGGTGTTATGTTGAGCGATAAATTATGTTTAGGACATTGTTGAGAAATAATATGTTCTAGAAATGTATCAAACCGTATTGTTTCGACTTAAAACATATGCTGTATTGCTTTGGTTTAGCTTGTTTTATATTCACGATATTTCTGAGGATTATTATGGCAGAGATAGGAATGATGTAAAAAGTTTTACTGCATTAGAATTGCTTATACTTGACATGATATGCTGTTAGGTTTAGCTAGATATAGATTTAAGAAACTGATAAAGGATATTCTGTGGAAGGAAGAAATGATGCAAAGATTTATTGCTGTAGAATTGCTTATACATCACATGATATACTGTTATGTTGAGCTATAAATTTTATTTAAGAAATAGTTGAGAAATAATATGGCGGAGAAATGATCCAAATAGTTTTACTACAATATAATTGTTTCTACCTTAAGTGATTTGCTGTTTTGTTAAGTTTAGCTTGTTTTACATTCACAATATTGTTGAGGATTGTTATGGTGGAGAAGCTATGTAAGAAATTTTGCTGTATTAGAATTACTTAAACTTGACATGATATGCTGTTACGTTTAGTTAGATTTAGATTTAAGAAATTGGTAAAGAATATTATGTAGAAGGAAAAAATGATTAAAGTTTTATGGCAGTAGAATTGCTTACACATGACGTGATATGTAACTATGTTGAGCTATAAATTTTATTGAAAAAATTGTTGAGAAATAATATGTCGGAGAAGTGATGCAAACAGTTACTGCAATAAAATTGTTTCCACTTTAAGTGATATGCTGTTGAAGGTGCGAATGAACGTTTGTAAAACCTTCATACGAAGTTTAATCTGTAGATCCTTAGTATTTTTTGTCAATCAATACTTTTGTCAATACTATACCAGTGTTCCTGTTTGAAACTTTCGCCAATTTTTCAAGAAAAAAAGATCTCTTTTTTTCCGAAAGTTAAAAATTGTGTCACTTCCAGTGCTCGTAAAAGCTTTTGGAAGAGTTCAAACAACGTACGATTACAAAATTGAGTCTTGTTATTTTTCCTGATTTTTTTTTTTTCTTTAAAACAAGGTCCTGGATGTTGTTGCAATCGATTGAAAATGAGCTGCAGATCTACCAGTCGATCGCGATTGATTATTGCATATCGCTAATTTAAAGCAATGATTTTTTTTAATGATTAATTTTTCCAATGCTTTTTTGAAATCAAATGATTAAAAGAATAAATTTGATTTTTCTCGCGATTCAAATAAATTGATTAAAAGAATAAATTTGATTTTTCTCGCGATTCAAATAAATTGATTAAAATTTTTGACACCCTAACTTTCAATACTGCTTTTCTCTAAGCAAAGGATAAACTTTCGAAGTTTCCTAATTCTACCCGATTTATCAATTCAACTAACACAACTCCCTACAGTTTTATTTTAAATTATTTTACCTTGATAAATAAATGAATTAATTTACAAGCAGAAAAATCCCATTGTTTAGTTATATACAGTTCGCCAATGAGATAAAATCAAAAAGCAAGAAAATCCATCTGACCAAAACAGTTTAATATCCTTTTATCTTATCATGATAATTCTTCAAAATTCTGGTTATGCATTAATTACTCGTGTATTACACTCACGATTACATAATCTCAACAACAAGATAAACATCAGCTCCCGCCCTTGCAATAATTCAAATTGATACCATCCCTGCCTGCCCAACGAGCTCTCCTCCTATTTTTTAATTCTCCTTTTGTATTTGCACATGTCATTCGGAGAACAATGCGCTTGCCCTGGGGAGGGTGGTAAGCGACAACCAATGAAAAGGGAGGAACTTTCCAGCTCCCCCTGTCCTCAGGGGCTCCCAAGTTTTCTTGTTTTTCCCCCTGTTTGCTTCCCTGCCAGATAGGAATAGGTTGTATTATTTGGCTTAGTATCTCAAGTATATCTACAATTACGTTATTACAATTAATAGTTGATTAGTAGCTTAATTGTGGAAAAAAATGGTTGGCAGTATCTGAAAAGTTCCTTAATAGATGAAATGGGTCACCAATCTTTAAAATTTATTCTATTTCTTAACTGTGTATTTGTCATGTAAAAATCATCTCTACACTAAAAATAAATGTTGTTTCTACAGTTTACAGCTAACTTTACAGTATTTTTACAGTGATAACCAGTAAAATAGGTAATTTTACAGTAGTAAACTAGTTTACAGTAATAAACTAAAATTGCTAGTTTACAGAAGTAAACTAAAATTGCTAGTTTATAGAAATAAACTGTAAAATTGCTAGTTTACAGTAATAAACTGTAAAATTGCTAGATTTACAGTTTATTACTGTGCATTTTACAGCTTTAAACTGCAACCTCTGCTACCAGTATTGAACTGTAAAAGCAACAGGCAACTTTTTGCAGTGTATGACGTAATGTTGGAAAGAAAGTAGTATTTCATTTAAGTGTTCATTAACGAAAGTAAAGTGAAGTCTTTTTATTGAAAATATAAATATTAGAGGGACCGGAAAGTGATGCCGTTTTTTCCAAACAAATCAATTATTAAAGTTTTTATTTTAAATTAACGATGTAATTATCCTCGTTATCAAGTGCCTTTTGCCATCAAGCAGTACATTTTAAATCCCAGATAGATTTTTAAAAAATGATTTTTGGAGAAAAATATCTTGAAATGGAGTCGTTAACACAAGCTAAATTTCCAAGGTTTTTTTTTTTTTTTTTTTATTCTGCAAGAAAGGAAAATCAGATGGTGCAATGTCAGACGAATATTATATGTGAAGCAGTCGTACATATTTCCCTTTCCTCTGATCCCTTAAACCCTTTCTATTGCACAAAAACTTGAAAATTCGACTTGTATCCAAGATGTTTTGCTCCAAACATCATTTTTTTAAAACCCTATCTGAGATTTAAAATATACAACTTGATGGCTAAAGGTTTTTGATAACGAGGATAATTATATCGTTGATTTACAATAAAAACTTTCAACAATTGATTTATTTGCAAAAACACGACCTTACTTTTTGTTCCCCCTAATGATTCAGTTTAAATATTACAAAATAAGAATTCAGAGTCATCTCTGCTCAATTCTATACTGATCCTATGAGGCATAACACAAACGCATAAGCAAATCAAAAGAGGTAAAATTTATTTCATACTCTCCGCAATCATGCTACATGTATGAGCGAGTTCACAGTCATGAGTAGTTTTAATGCTCCTTATTGTTGATTTTTAGCGGCTGTTTCTGTTATAATTTTTAGTGCTTGAACAAAGAAATATAGCTGTATTTTTTATTAACAACTTTTATTTATTTTTTAGGTATCAAAAAGAAAGAAAATAGTTTTTTGATTTTTTTTTACTGGGGAGTTCTTCTTTTCAGAGGAAGGGAATATACGAAACAAGTTACAACCATATAGTTGATCTACTCTGTAGAAAGAGAGAGAGAGAAAAGACATTCTAAGATCAAATGGAAGATGCAAAGGAAAGAAGTGATATGTACTGTTCTGATTTTTAGTATCCAAAATATTTTTTTTTCAATCAAAACATTGAAAAAAGCATTTAAATAAAATGTTTTTAAAATTCTTGTTAATTTCTTTCCTTCTTTTATTTATTTATTTCCTTTTCTCTTCTTTTCTTTTTTTTTTTTTTTTTTTTTTGAGCAATACCAATTACTATTTGTTCTCACTCGAGCGTAGTTGGAGTTCGCTATTTTTCAGAGTAAAAGATGTGCGATAAATATCGTGAGAAAGCTCACGTACTAAGAGGCATGATCCAAACTCTCGTGAACACGATAACCAATAGTAAAATTAATTGAGTTAAGCCTTTTGATATTTTCATAGCCGCTCACTTAATTATGAGTTACAAGTTCTCATGATTGCGCGGATTTAATTTGTTCTTGGAAATGGAAAAAAGACGTGATTTTGAATTCAGAATCAAATAGTGCCACTTTTGGGAATTCTTTAAATATGAGGAAGAGGAACTATATCTGAATGTGAGTAGAGTCCTATCCCAACTCGTGATTATGAAAGGAATGATTAGAATTCAAGGTGTCTACATTCAATTTCTACTTCACTTTTTTCATTTTACACTATGCTTAACTTTTATCTACATATATAAAAATGTATGTATGTATGTATGTATGTATGTATGTTCCTTATATATATACAAATCTATAGTTTTTGTCGGATTTTCATCAAACAGAGATTCCTTGATGCACTAGAATTCAAATTTAAAAAAATCCAAAACGTTCAAAATTCAAATTTTTTGTCTCAAAATGGCGATTTTCTTTCAATTTTGAACATATAGAGTAATAGAGATAAGTCTTTAAGCATACAAATTGATAAAATTTAGCACATTTAAATATGAGTATTTTCCAACAAAGATTACGATTATAATGAATTATCAATTGAAGGCTCGCCTATTTCATTTTAGCATGAAATAAGTTAAAAGCAATTGCAATTAATGTGCTAATTTCCTTCTAACATTGGCACAAACATTGTATGACGCAGAAAAATTAGAGGTTCCAACAGATATTTAATTCTAATTGTTTTTGAGCTATGTTTTATTAATAAGCACCCGGGCAATAAGCTAGTTTAAAATACAAAGCGTGTAAGCTCGGTTGACTAAATTTTTGAGGTGTATTTTCATTGCATGAAATACATTTGAACAATGGATAAGCGTTAAAAATATCTCTGCCTGAATTTTAATTACAGTGAACTCTCCCTTATACACCGCCTCATTTAAGCGCCTTTTTCACTTATACGATGATTTTCAAAGGTACCAGCACACCCCATAGAAAAATAATGATAATATCATTCGTTTGTGCGTCGCTCTAAAGATAAGTATTTCACTTATGCGCCGAATTTTTCGTTAAACGTAAAAAAATAATTAATTTTCTTTAAAAATAAGCATGTTTCTTCACTTTCTTCTTTAACGTTTCGCCTTTATTGCTCACGGAAGGCATTTTTTTCTCACCAACTAGAGTTCG
>JAXGGA010015694.1:0-28492 GCA_038373865.1 Uloborus plumipes
GGCATAACATCCGATAGCGATTAGGAAATGCAAGACCAAGACCTCGATTCGCATCTCTCCTGTAGCGAGGTTTCCGACATACTGGGGATGGGTCGTGACATCCCCTACTCAGCAGCCTAACAGAATGTCGCAGGTCCAGTTGCAACGAAAGTAGTCAAGGATCTTTACCTTGCCCGAAAGGAGGGCGTCAGCGATGCCGTCTTTGCGGAGTCCCTGGTGAGAGTCCTTCTCGCTTTCTCCCTTTATACAAATACGGTTTAACCATATATAGACAAAATTGACAATAATGAGTTCCCTTACAGCCCTCCAAAGAAATCCTTAAGAGCCTCCTCCCCTATCGCTGCTAACCCCCTTTCAAAATTAAAAACAGAGCGCCCTTCAGGGCCCTATCCCGGTTAAACCACGAAGCTGTGGTAGGTACGGGGGACCCTGGAGGTGTGAAATGAAATGCTAACCCCCTTGAACTTAAGAATAAATTCTCCCAGTTAGGTAAGAGCTCTGATGCTTGCGTTAGCGAGGAAATACCCCCTCCCCCGAAAAACCAAATCCTCCCCCCTTTAGACGTAAACACCCCAGAAGATTATTTGAAATTTGTAAAAGACCTTGGCAAAACTTGTTCCAACATAAAAATTAGGAACAATTCAAAATTTAACGAATGCTCAATTAGTGTGGATGATCTCACTGAGCGAAATAAATTAATCAACTACCTTAGACTAATTAAAATTGAATTTTATTCTAATGGGGCCTGATGCCCCAAACTTTAAAAATACGTACACAGAGGACTCTCCTCTAACTCTAGCATCGATGACCTTGCGGAGGAACTTCAGCAACTTAATTTCAATGTACTCAAAATTAACCACATGACGAGAAGGGATAAAACACCCCTTCCACTTTTCCGAATCCTACTTCTGGACAGTGAACAGTCCACTAAAATTGTTCTGTTATAATCTCTTACGTTCACTGCCATTAACATCGTAAATTATAGAAGTAGGAAAGTCGTAGTGCAATGCTACGCCTGCCAGGGATTCAATCAACTGGCAACTAATTGCAACCGCGAGGCTTGCTGCGTGGTATGCGGAGGGGAACACTCTAAAAACAGCTGCCCTAGTTGAGGAGTTAAGAGATGTTTGTGGTGAAAATTGTGGGAAAAGCCACGCAGCCTTCTTTAGAGGTTGCAGGGCCTACTCTAAGCCTAAGATTCAGCTCTAGCAACCGCTCTTTAAGAGCAACCGCTCACACCCTCAAAAATCCCATGCAGCCGCTGTCCCTTATGTCCCCCTCCTGGAAATTCTATAAGAACTAGTGAGGACTCCCCCCCCCCTTCGGAGGGCTTCGCGAAATTTACGAAATTTTCAGCATTAAACAGCTTATCACTAAATTCAGAAAAGTCCTCCCCACTATTCAAAATTGTTCAAGTAAATTCGATAAAATTACTGCCCTTGTCCAGATCTTTCTTGACCTGGACTACGTTATTTTTATTTCTTTTAATTGCTAAATAATCCTCTGATCCTTTTTCACAGGCGCGTCCCGATGGGAGATCACGGAAGGTCACTGTGACCTCCCAATAATTTCCGTATTCGGCACATTTTGCTGACCGTTCGGCAATTTGAAGACAATATTGCAACTTGAGATTATTTGTTCTGTTTAATTTCTAGAATATATTTTTAAAAGATACCACATGTTTTTTCTAACTATATGTTATGCATATACAGTCATAGAAAATAAAAAGAAACACTTTGAATTATTCGACAGCTATACTTGCTAAGAAAAAACGAAAGGTGTCATCTGAAATGGATTAAAGTCTTCTTTAAAACTATGTCAGTAAAATTTTGATAAGGGGCCATGTACAAATTGAAATTAACACGAAGTCTGAATTCTTAAATGGGAACCCCTACTTTTGCCGACATAATCAGATGCGGATGGCAAAAAGTAAGCTGGGTACCAAGCGGCATTACTTTAGGACTAGACGAAAGTTATGAGCCAGAGAAGATTTAGTCATCACCTCTACATATAAAATGCTACTTTAAAGGTCAAAGTTTAATGATCAAAGCAAAAGAGTAAGCGAATTATCTTTTTTCAAGGAACTAACAAAGTCACTCGCTATATTGCGCTTGCTTTAGGTAATTAATTAAAATTTTTCGAGTTTTGTCAAAATTAGAATTTTTTCCACCATTTGGGAATATTACTCTTAGAGTTAGAGTTACAGGGGGAAAATGCAACATTCTATCGTTTTGATAAACACAAAAACGAATGCTCACTTTTCTCTGCACATTATCTCAGTCATAACATACCGTCTTGAGAGGGGGAGATTTTAAAAGTCTTTGCAGTTTTTCAGCTACTGTATTAGGATTGGCAATAATGTTGAAACCGTTTACTTCACTTGAAAGAAATGCCTAAAGCGTTACAGATTATTTCTGGGTAACTACCCGATATTTCACTTGTTTCCATCATCCTCCTGTTAAAATACAGTATCTGCGTAAAAAGTTTTTCCGAATTGCTGCATGAAAATATATTTCTCACTCTTGTGTAAAAAAATTCGTTTATCTACCGGTTTCAAAATGTTGACAGCATTTTTATTAAGCATTTCGTCTTCAACGTGCCGATGACAATGGAATTGCTTCGGGAGCCCCGCTTAGGTAAAACGCCTGTAATCTCCAGCAGAATGATGTCAAATGTAGCTAACAGTAAGTAAGTGTAAAATTAGGAAGGAGTGAGGTGGAAGCTCATGGGGTAAAGGCCAAGGAAAGCAGTGGTGAGCCGGCGATGGTGTGCCGTGACATGGCGCCGCCTAGCGGTAACATAGGGTAGGTGCCAGTTCCTCTTCTGTAGCCGTGGGAGAAAAATGGGTATTATACTTCAGACTGAGCGTTGAGTGAAAAATGATTAAAAAAATAAAGATTAAATTTTACGGAGAAGTTAACAAAAATATAAAAAAGGGAAACATTTACATTATTGTGGGAATGGTGCTGGATAACGGATCTTTTTTTTTTTGAAAAACGAAAGACTTTATAAAAACGTTGAGTGCATTCTTTAAGTGGCACGTAAACATATTTCTCTTTCTATACATAGAAATACACTTCCATTGCTTCAGTTTGCGCAATGGTATATGGTTCCTAAAACGAACGAAAAATGAATCTTTTCTGCATATCTTTAAGACTACTGGGTATTTTGAACTTCTATTTGGGATTCTCCTTGAAAATCTCGTCCAGATTGTTTCACCATTAAACTATAATACGGTTCCAGATCATCATTTTTTCATATATTAATTTCATAATTCATTAAAAATTCAAAATTTCATCTAAGAGGAAGTGAAGGAGGTTTTTATTGTTGGGTTGGTTCATACTTTGATATCAAAAAACGATCTTTGTCGGACCCAACGTGGTTTAGATATTATATGCATAAGTATCAAAGATCCTTTTAATATTAAGGGATGCTTTTTTCTCAGTTCGTTTGTGACGCAACGGATGGAGCAAATTAAACACCATTTGGTACACAAAGTTAAATGATGATGCTGAGTACAAATATATAATAAGGGGGGGGGGGGTCTCATAGAAAAAATCTGAAGTTGATACCAATTTTCATATGCCCCTTAGCCAAAATTTATTAACATAAATTTATAGAACACATTATTCCTGAAAAAATTACAATATGAAGAGAAGACTACTTTTTCTTTTGATGAGAGATTCTTAAAAAAAAAAAAAAAAAAACATTTTAAAATACTAATAAATAGCCAAAGCTTACTTACCCTTGATAAAATTTCTTCGTTTGGAGTCAAAAACTAGAACATCATAAATTAGAAGTATCTGAAAGCTATCCTATAAAATGCAAAATTTGAAGTTGTTTCTGTGAAACTTTCGAAATTAATTTCACAGTTCAGAATTCAATTGAGATAGACAAGAGACCTACTGTTAGGGCCAATCCTAACATAGTAAGGGTCATAACAAGCTCCTTACCATCTTGCCTTTTTTTGTCGGTAGGGATTAAATCACAGCTTCTCAGCAATGAGATGTAACATAAATTATCTGGAATAAAAATTTCAAGTGTGTGTACAATTTTACATGAGTTTTGAAGAACAAAACGTAGAAAATGACAGAGGGAAAAAAGACATGAAACTTGACATGTACTCACTTCACGCCTGAAGTGGGCAGGGAGAACACCTACTGTTAGGGGCAGTCTTACACTGGCCGGAGTCTTAACAATTGCCTTAGGATCATGATTTTTGGGACGATCTCACATCTTCTCAGCGATGTGGAGAAGCTTATATTTCATGAATTTGCAGTAAATTCAAACTTAATTTCCAATCGGAGAAAGAGCGTATTTTTTCTTATAAAAGCGTACTGTAAGAAAAAAGTAGTTGCCAATTCCCAAGTGAAACCGAAGATCATTTTTAAAAGCCTTTTAATGTCTTCCGAAAGGGGAAAACTTTTTTACTTGACACTTGGTAGGATCCCGAGATCAGGTGATGTGGGTCCTTTTACGTCAATGAAATAATTATGCTAGTTCGTTCCGTATTTGCCAATTTGTGTTATTCCTGCTTGAGTCACCTGGTCGAATAACGTTTAACTGCACACATCAAACAGCTGTGTTTATGTCTGGAAGTCAGAAACATACACCGCTCTCTGCACCACCATGTGTCCGTCTGCTCACATTCTTTCCTTATGTGAAATATCCTCCTCTTTTTTTCCCCTACCTCCCTCCTCCCCCAAATATTGAGGATAAATTCAGAATCAACCTGTGATAAGATATGGTTTAAAACAGCTTGAGGGGTGTTCACAAACATACAAAACAATTCAATATGTTTATAAAAAAAGAATTAGCCTTTAGGCTACAGCGAGAAATTTCTACATGCGTATCCCTCGCGTAATTTCTACTTTTCTGGATGTGTTCAAAGTGCCATCTAGTGACCGATTAACAAGCTAATGTATTTCTTTTCCACAAAGAAATTATAAATATTTTTCTTAACCCAATCCGACAGGTCAATTTCGAGATTTTAAAAAGTAATTATTTCAGTAAATTAAAAAATCTGACATAAAATATAGTTGTAAGGAATTTATTTTGATTTTAAAATATGTGCAATGAATAAAATAAAACTTCCAATTCAAATTTTGTTATTTTCAGCGGGAAAGGGGGGAGGGAACAAAATCGCAAAAATTAATATCGTAAAAATATTTGGAAAATGTGTTAAAACTTTTGGCTCTGTTTTTTAACTATTCACTCATTTTCTCGGCGCCTAGATTGTTCATAAGAAGTTCTAAAATGATCGACGAAATTTCATAACTCAAAAAGACTTTATTTTAATGATGGTATAGTTTTCTAACTATTCGAAATAAGTAATAGTAATAACACACTAAACAGAAATATAAATGAACAGTAAGCTTTGAAACAGAATAACTTTTACATATGTAAATAACAGACATCTTAGTACTAAAAGCAAACTATTGTTGTGTAAAACTGCAATTCGGCCAGCACTCCTATATAGCGTCCCCGTATGGGGACAGGCAGCCAAGTCTAATATGAGGAACATACAAGTTCTCCAAAACCAAACTCTCAGAAACATTTTCAAAGCCCCTTGGTATTTCTCCGACAAAAACTCTTCGCGACGATGCCAACCTTCAAGTTATCACCTCCTGCATCGTGGATACATCTGCAAGCTTTTTCACCGAATTTAAAAGTAAATAAAAAATTTTAAAAACAAATCCTTAGAAAAAAAGACAAGGATTGGTTTAGATGATTTTAAATATTTTTGAGGGAAATACCTCACGAGTCTACCAACTTGCACCTTACATTCATTTTTACTTTCTTCTATTTCTAATATATAGAATAAAAGTATTGGATTCGGAAAAATTTCTCTAGACCCTGAGAAGAATCTTAATGGTTAATGTAAGGACAAATCCGTGGCTTGAGCTGGTAGAGTGCAATATTTGGCGAAGTAAAAGTGGCGAAGTTTAAATTGATTTACACTGCATTGTGTTTTTTTTTTTTTTTTTTTTGACTTCTTTGCGATTTTCTCCCTAAGTAATCCGGGAATAAATTCCGTTTTTTAGATTAGGTCTTTGTCGCCAAGATTGAAAATTTTAAACCAGTAACCCTTTTCTCACCCTAGGAAATGGCGTGGCGGATTTGTTTTGTGCAAGGCAGAGGGGAAATAGGAATCGCGGCGGAGATGTCCCATGCGGGGAAGAGGGTGATAAAATTTGCGGTGGACATATCCTGTTCCTCCGCTAAAGCATCGCAGACCAATCGGATATTTAAAGCAAAAATTTCGCATCAATTTGTTGTTCGAAAGTCGATCGAAAATAAGAGTTAAAAATAAAAATTTAAAAAACCTAATTTTTTTAATTAAAATTTTTAAAGTTGTTGTTGAAGACTATCTGGAAATATTGCTAATTAAACACAAATACATGAACGTGACAATATATACAAACCATAACTTCTGAGAGTAACGGATATGAATTTAAATTATCACAATCACGAATTAAATTTCATTTGGCGGCAACCATTCTAATTAATGTTGCTTCCGGCTATTCTGCCGCATTCGTCTTCACATCGAAATTTTGTGAGAAGTACCGATGTGTCTTCGCTGTTTCGAAACAAATGTGTGCTTTTTTTTTTTTTTTTTTTTGTGCAAAGATCTATGATTTCTTTTAAAATATCAATGTTTTAATCACATACGTATTAGGTACAGTATTATTTTTAACACCCTTTCTGCTGCGATTCCAACTGAAATAGTTGAATGTGCCGCCGAGTACAATAATCTTAGAGCATAAGGACCATGCTCCTTATCAGCGTAAAACGCGACCGAAACTGCAGGCAGAAACCGAAAATCAGGGTACTTTCCATAGGAACACCATTGAACCCATTTTACGCTTCTGCCTAATTTTTCTGCTTTACGTCGATGTGGAGCATGGCCCTAAATCACAACAATATACTAATACCCAAATAACTAATAGCATAGGGATTTCTGCCCTGAAATGTGCATTTTTTCACACATTAGAAAAGTTGTTCAGAATAAAAAACGTTTTGCTTTTTTTTTTTTTTTTGGTTAAAGGCGAAATGAGTTGAACATTTATTCCAGAAAATATTTAAGTCGATGGCTTTGCATCAAATGTTTCCATTTCAGTACTTTCAAGATCAATTCCGTTTAGCAGTTTTTTTAAAAGAATATGTTGAAACTATTAGGCATAGAAGCAAATATTATGGTTTACAGTAATATTCAGACGAAATAAATAGTAAGTACCACTTCTAGGGAACCTTACTGTCAGTAACGTGCACTAAAGCCCTGAAGACGACGATTCAGGGCTTTAGTGAGCACTACATATCGCACCCTTGCTACAAAAGTGCCACAACTCAAAAAACTACGTTTTTCAGGAATTGCAAAAAACTGTTCCCGGGCTGACTAGGCACATTTTAGTATTTTTGAGTTTGTCAATATGAAGACCGATACATCTCAAACTATGATCGTTAGTTACGCACGTTACTCTACGACGGCTGGATGACAACTCAAGATGTTGAATTTCAGTGGAAGGGGTCCTATGCATCTTGATAACAACAAAACGCCATAACTGCCCTTTGGCGGCTGATTTTTCAATGCAACCTCTGGCTCTTCTGAGGATTGGTAGAGACGTGTAAACTATGTCTAATGACGGTCATAACTCAAAAACTACAATTTTTGAGTTCTGGCACTTTTTTAGCAAGAGTGCGATATGTTAAACTCTCCTTTTTTTTTAATTTTTATATGTTTTAAATCGTAGTATATTTCAAAATTTTGATTCATTCGCATAATTTATTTTGATTACAAAAGGCGCCTTACGTAGTTGCTTTTATCAATAAGCTGTCTTAATATTTGAATATTTATATTATTTAATTGCAAATTGAAAATGTTACTAAAGTGTTTATAATTTTCCTTATATTTGAGAATTTTCTATATAAATGAAATAAGTATTCAGTTCGTTTTCTTTATCAACGTAAAATCTCAATTCCTTTTAAAACTAATGGATTCTTTTAATGGATAATGGATCCTTTTAAAACTAAAAGCTGCTGCAATTACTTTTTGTATGTCTTTAGTTGCTAATATCCTTAGTTTCAAATTTACGAACAAATTATTTTTCTTGGGAAGGGTGATGCTAACATTCCTTTGAATGAAAGATGAAAAATTTGGGTGTTTAATTGTGTAAAATTTGGGTGTTAGGTTTGTCACACGGTAATGCTGACGCATTATCAAGAAGACCTTGTTCCGAGAACTGCCATTATTGCTCCCGAATAGAGAAACAGTACGGGACGACAATCCCTACTGCCTGTCAAGTTACTGCTACTTCATCATCTTCAGATCCTGATCCATGGAGTGACGACCAAGTTAGAAAAGATCAGCTTGAAGACCCAGACCTAAAGCCTATCATAGAGTTAATGGAAAAAGACAGTCGGCGACCTAGCTGGCAAGACATTTCTATCTACAGTCCTGCAACGAAAATATACTGGGCTCTATGGAAATCTCTCCAGTTGCGAAATGGCGTCCTGTATCGGAAATGGGAATCTGACGATGGTAAAGCATTCAAATGGCAGTTACTCCTTCCCAGATCAAGAATTCCAGACGTTCTAAAGGAATTGCACAGTAGTCCGACTGGAGGACACTTTGGTATCCTGAAAACCCTCCACAAGGTTCGAGAGCGCTTCTTCTGGAGCAAGGCGAAGGATGACGTGGAGAAGTGGTGTCATTCTTGTGACGCCTGTGCTGCCCGTAAAGGACCGAAGAGAAGAAGCCGCGGGAAGCTACATCTTTACAACGTAGGAGCTCCTTTCGAACGAATCGGGATCGACATTCTTGGTCCTCTACCGAAAACTACTGATGGGAACAAATACATCCTCGTTTCCATTGACTATTTCACCAAATGGCCCGAAGCATATTCCATTCCGGATCAAGAAGCTACCACTGTAGCAGAGACTCTAGTCCAGCATTGGATCTCGAGATATGGGACACCTTTGCAGATCCACTCCGATCAGGGGAGAAACTTCATCTCTGCTGTGTTTAAGGGCCTATGTAAAATCCTCAAAATTGAGAAAACTCGAACACCACTACACCCACAATCGGACGGCATGGTGGAGAGATTCAACAGGACAATCCTTAATAATCTCTCGCTTATGGTCTCCAAAAATCAACAGGATTGGGATAAGAAACTTCCTCTGTTTCTGCTGGCCTACCGCAGTGCTGTCCACGAGACCACCGGATATTCCCCATCGCAGATGCTATTCGGCCGAGAGCTTCGGCTACCTTGTGATCTCGTCTTCGGTCTCCTGCTCTCCTGGAATTGTTTCCTGCTCATATTGTAAATAGTGTAAATACTTGTAAATAAATTTATAGTTACTTCCTCAAGATTGGAATGCTCATTTGAAGAAAGTTGAAGGTGCTACGGACTTGTTACAGTATTTTTTTCCTACTTCCTATGATCTTACCTTTCTAAAAAAAAAAATTCATGGCGAAAAATACCCAATAGTATATTTATGAAGAATTTCTTTGTACGGTTGGGAAGTTTTGTTTCGATTGACCCCGCTGTTCCTATACACCCCATTTTACGGTACTGGAGAACAGGGACAATGCATCCATTCTCATCAACACGTTCCGCGTCTTCGGCGCCAAATGAAACGAAATTGCGTGTGATTTTATGGTGAGCATGGATTAAATAAGGTTGTGTTTTTAAAACAAATTACGGCTGTTTTAAATGTGTAATTGCAACAAGTACTTCGCAATCCAAACAAGTACTTCGCATTTTAGCAAAAAACACAAGTTTACAAACCTCTTTTTTCTAAACCGAGCGGGCTCGGTCCCCTGGTACTAATACCTTTAAACGAGCAATTATTTATATATTTATTTATTTTTCGGATCTCGAAAACGGCTCTAACGATTTCGATAAAATTTTGTATTTAGAAAGAGTTTTGGTTTCTGAGTTAATCTACGTCGGCGTTTTTTCTGTAAAAACGCGAGTTCACAAAAAACCCCGTTTTTTTGTGCCTTCATTGCAATTTGAGAAGCTTTTATTTCGCCATTTTCTTTATGATTACTTTAATTGTTACTGTTTCCGTGGCGACCACGTTTTGTTATAACAATTGGATTTCATATTTAATCACATCAGCGCAATTTTAAATTTTATGGTATTTGGCAACGTTAAATTGTTATTGTTTTTGAAATGTTAAAGCAAGGCTTCACTAGATAACAAGCTGTTTCATTTATTCAAAAGCCATGGGATAAAAGCAGTGGTAATTGTCCATCGACATCTATTGAATTTTATGGTAACTTACAGTATATAAAAATCAGATTACTTTACTTTTCAAGTGCGATTTCAAAATTGAGTATAAAAGTTATAGTTGGTTTTAAAATACTTTTTTTCCTCCTCAAGAGTGTTTAGTAAGATATTTCAGGTAAAAAATCAATAAATATGAAACTCATTCTTAAAATATTAAGTTTCGAAACAAAATTACATCTAATATCTTTAGACGAGCAATTCTTGCATATATATTTCGGATCTCGAAAACGGCTCAAACGATTTTGATAAAATTTTGTATTTAGATAAAGTTTTGGATTTTGTAGTCCGATCGGTAAGTCGTCGGACTCGTAACCGGAGGATTCCGGGCCGATCATATAGAGGAAGCCCAGCTGATCAAAGATCCACAGTCTTCATAAATGGTGGCTGGGGGACGTTAAAAATGTTCGTGGTCATAAAATCCTTCAAGTGAAACGATACCTCAGGGGGATGCTGGGCCAAGGGTCAGCTCGGCTCTTGGGTCTGTTCAAAAATGAACAGAGCGCTCTTCAAGGCCCCATCCCGGTTAAACCACGAGTTGTGGTATGTACGGGGGGAACCTTGGAGTGTCAAGTGAAGTGAAAGTCAAAACCAACTGGACTAAATGCGTACTGGAGAACAGGGACTCTGCATATATTCTCATCAACTCCTCCCGCGCCTTCGGCGCCAAATGAAATGAAATTGGGTGTGATTTTACGGTGAGCATGGATTAACCCTTTGACGCAGAATTTTTATCAATGTATTTTTCATACTTTGTTCATTACTCTGCATTAATTTACGGTAAAATAAGAGTAAAATATTATATTTAGCATTTGAATAATTTTCTGGTTATGTAATACAGCAGAGAACAGTGGTGTCCCTTTCTGCGTAAAAGGTAAAATATTCATGGGAAATCGGTGTTTCGTTCAGTGGGACACTGGTGTCCCATTTTTGCTTCAAAATGTTAAATAAGGTTGTGTTTTTTAAAACAAATTACGGCTGTTTTAAATGCGTAATTGCAACCAAAGGCTTAAAAATGCTTTTCAAGTTTATCTAAATAAGTACTTCGCATTTTAGAAAAAAACACGAGTTTACAAACCTCTTTTTTTTTTAACCGAGTGGGCTCGGTCCCCAGGTACTCCTGATTATCGAAGAATTAATTGCTACTGACAAAATATGCATCCATTTTATTTGCAAAAATGACTTTTTTTGTCACAAATGTGGTTTGATATGATCGTCATTGTAAAGTTGTAAGAACTGCATATACTATGCACAGCAGTTTCTACGGCAGCTCGTAACATATCAGAATGGATTTCTCTAACATTTGAAATTATCATATCTTTTAAACTTGCGATATCAGAAATGTTTCTTTGATACACTACACTTTTCAGATATCCCCACAACCAAACATCACATGGATTGAGATCGGGCGGCCTTGGGGGCCATACCGTAGGAAATGAGCGGCTAATACTTCTGCTAACAGAGAAATGTTCCCGCAAAACACGCTGCACCCTAAGTCCTATGTAGGGTGGTGCACCATCCTGCATGAATATGGTCCAGTCGACACAGCCTCGTTGCTGCAGTTGTGGAACTACGAAATTTTCTATCATCTCAGCGTACCTATCAGCAGTAACGGTGCACGTAACTGGTTCACCCGCATGATTTTTCTCATAAAAGTAAGGACCAATGATGAAAGATGCAGTAAATCCACACCACACTGTAACTTTTGGCGAGTGAAGTGGTTTCTGCACATAAACACGCGGATTAGTTGCAGCCCAAACCCGACAGTTATGTGTGTTTGTGCCACCGTTTAAATGAAAATGAGCTTCGTCACTCCATAGGATTTTCCACACGGCCAAGTATCGTCGACTTGCATGCTCTCTAGAAACTTTGAAGAAAAGTCCAGTCGGGCAACTGTATCTCGAGGAAGTAATTCTTGAATGGAAGAAATTTTGTAAGGAAAAACCGCACTGTTGAGTAAGGGATCAGCGTCTGCCGAGAAACTACGCAAGCACTACTTGTACCTTGCACATTCTCCATCTCCTGTTCTCTAATAGCATTTGCAACTTCGTCAACTTGTAGCTGATTAACCGTCTGGCGCCCCTAGCCTGGTTGCTGGGCTAGAAATCCAGTCATTTTAAACCGCTTAATCATGTTTCTTAAATTTGTTATGGTCAGCGGGCCTTTTCTCAACTGCTTCACTCGCCGAAATTCTCGAAGAGTAACATTGGCATTTTCATCACGCTGATAGTAGAGCTTCACTAACAAAGCGCGGTCCTGCATAGTTAAAAGCCATCAAGAGGCAACTGCGCTCAGAATGATGAGAATGCTGCCAGTCAGTCATTTTATACAGATGATCGCTAAACGCAAAGCGTTTATGCAAATTATTGCATTCTATTTGGTTAAATGGATAGCTATTTTGTTCGTGGTGATTTTTTTTTAAATAGAAAATTCTACGGCGATTATATTAAACCTCATTTGCAAAGAACAATCATTTTTGCTTGGCGAAATTGATTTATACAGCATCTTTTCAAGTTTAATTCGCGATATTCAGTGTAATACACTTTTACAGCGCCAAATTTCCCCCTGGTGGTGATTTTTCAAACTAATATTTTTATTCCAGAAATCAAAACCCCATGGTCTAATATGCACGCTCACGAAGTTTGGCAATGTTTCGCCCAGTAGTTCGCGAATTAGAGGGCTCCAAACACCTCCTGTTAATTTATAACCACCCTGTATTTTTCACTGTAAATTATGAGGAAAACATCTGAGCCCCCCCCCCCCTTAAAATTTCGTATATGGGCGCCCATGCTGTTGAACGATTTATTTCAATGAGGGGCGACAGCTTGATGAAGAAAATGCACCATGGTAGAATTTCTGCTTAGTCCAACATTTTTTTTTTCAAGAACTGATAAGGAAGGGGAATAAATTAAAAAAGGAGAAAAAATCAACGTTAACCAAAGTTAAACAAATATACTCAAAGAAAAACAAAACAAACACAACAAAATATCCTCACATTTCTTATCACTCTCGCATATCATCCCCAAAATCAGTAGAGACCTGAGGCATTCGCAAAAACGTCGGAGGTTGCCGCTAAAATATCAAACTGTATGGCAGTTAATCCATTACAATGATACTAGTAGTTTTTCATATCAGGATTCAGTGGCGCCATCTATGAAGTAACTTGCAAACTAAACTATAATCATATTCCTCTGCTTCTTATTCAAAAAATGAAAAGCTTGTTATCAGCAAACTTTATTATGGTTCTACAAGCGCACGTTCATGAAATAACACAGGTTTAAAACAACACACGCAACTTCCCAGTTTCCACTGGCCGCGATTTTGCCTTTCGAAGATCATGTTTTGTATTTGTTTAGTATTAGATCACTTTCATATACAAGCTGAATAAAGTGTGATATTTCTTACCTCTTGCTTCAAGTGTTTGTCATAAAATGAGCATTGATAAGGCTTGGAGTCTTTTTTGTACTCATGTAGTGGTTGATTTCTCGCATGGTTCATCAGTTAGTCGTCAGGTGTCACTACTGCATATAGCTTCTCTGTATAATTCAACGCTGCATATGTGGATTGCTTACGACATGTATGCGGTATTTTTGTTCAACTTACAAGCTCCTACAGGGCTCATATACAGGGTGGCCAGAAAAGGTCTCCCTGATTTCAAAATTAAATATCCCAAAGAACCAGAAACAAATATTTTTCATGCAAATAACAAACTTTTTTCAAATTATAGAAGAGTAAAAATGTAAAAATTATTGTGAAGGCACAAAGCACTCGTAACTTTCTTTCATATTTTGAGCTTCTAATTGAACAAAAATAGTTCAAAAAATCACCATTTTTTGCCAAAAAAACGGAACCACTCTCGGCCGCCAGAAACCCTGCATGCTGCTCAGAAGAGCATAGGGAGAGATACTGTCTGCCCCGCTTAAACGAATACTGTCGGTTCCAAGAAATATTCGAATAAGCGGGGTATTCGTTTTAAGCGGGGACCTTTAACTCGGGGGTGCCATGGGGGACCATGTGTATGGCATGAGGAATATTCGATTCTTGGGTGTTTCATTCGTATAAGCGGGGTATTCGTTTATCCGTTACCCGGTTAAGCTGGGACGACAGTAAATCAGAACCATAATTTGAAAACGATAAGTGATAATGGAAGTGAAGATAGTGGAAGTGAAAAGTCTGATGTCATTATGTTAACGGCGTCAATTTCACCCTAATATGAATTTTTACTGAATTGATTTTTACACTTAGAATATAAATACGAAGTAGTTATTCGAACACACTGAAAAAGCGAGATTTCAAGTGTTCTTCTGTTGCAATAAAATAATAAATTTATTTTAACATAAACTTGAGTAGAATAAATTATACTTTAAAAAAATAAATGAATAATGAAGAAATAAAATAGGTCGTTTCCTGAATTAATTATTAATTTATATGCAACGAGAAGCACAAAATAAAAGACTAATATTCTTCAAAAAGTCGTTACCTATTTTTTTTTTTTTTTTTTCATGCGATATTTTAAGTTTTTTAATGTCAAGCGAAGGATACTTCAAAATAAAGTTCAATGTTCATTAATTTAGGCAAAGGAAGACATTGAAAACTTTTCTCAAAACGAAAAGGGCAAGTAAATTTTTTTCAACAATCGAAGCAATCCTTGACGTAGAATATAATAGGTAAAGGATATTGACAGAAAAAATGCAAATTTTAACACTAAAAAATGAATAAATACTAAATAGATAAATGAAAAATTTACATTTTTTCATCTCCTTAAATTCAAGCAAATTGAATTCAATTGGAAGAGCAATCAGTTACTCGAGGTAGGTACTCTTTTTCTATGTTCTTTCTAGGGATCACGGAGTAGAAAGAAGGAGAGAAATGTTCTACGGATGCGCTAGTTTGAAAGTGGCAACGAATTCTCACCCGCCGCCAGAGGACGCTAGCTGAAACGCTCCCTATCTCCTACGGGAATCAATGTAAATGATACTGAATCTGTCATCTTTTTAAATGCTGCTATGGGGAAGAAAAATTTTTTTTTTCAACTGGATTTTGGTGTAAACCATCGATTAACATTATGAACTAAATATGACTTTGATCCACCCCACTGAAATTTTGCCGTATTTTTTTTAAAAAAATGTTTAATCGATGGCATTTAGCTACTTGCCAAATTTGACATACACTGGCGGAAAAAAAAATCCCAACACCAAGAAAGACTTGTGTTAGATAAACGAAATTTGGTAGGCGTGTTTATACAACTGAAAGATGACATCGATTGAAATTTCGTGTTCCGCGCATAAGTGTGGCGCAGCTGGCGTCACTCAGAACATGCAAATAAGGCTTGTTTTAAAAGCGTGTTGTGGAGCTCGTGTGTATTATTTTTCCGTGAAATTGGACGAATTGCGTTCATGTTAGCCAGGAATACCTTTTAAGAAGACGAAGAAGCCATTTTCAACAGCACACCGAGTTTAAACGAGGTCATACAAATTGGCTACGAGAAGGTGGATTTTCATTTCGCGATATTGCAGAAAGACTTGGGTGGGAATGTTTCCACCATGCATGATTATTGGAAGCTATGGGCAAGGGATGGTACTACCTCAAGAAGATCGAGTTCCGAGCTGCCACGTGGCACGACTGAGAAGGAAGATCGCCGAATCTTGCGTACGGCTGTGGCGCATCGTACTGCATCTGCGGCTGACATTCGAGCTGCAGTTGGTACCGTCGTGACCCAAGGAACGGTAAGAAACTGTTTACTTCAAGGACAGCTCCGAGCCAGGCAGCCTGTAGCCGGTATTCCATTGAATGCAAACCATTGCCTTTTCCGACGGCAGTGGTCCCACGACAGAGCTCACTGGAGGTCGGAGTGGAGATCTGTTGTAATTTTTGATGAAAACAGATTCTGAATTAGTGCCAGTGGTGGCTGTATATTGGTCAGAAGGAGGCCAGGGGACCGCCTGCATCCAAGCGGTCTACGGCCTAGACACACGGGACTCACACCTGGAGTTTTGGTCTCTGGAGCAATTTCCTACGACAGCAGGGGCATTCTTGTGGTTATCCCAAACTCACTGACTGAAAATTTGTCGTCAGTCTGTTAATTTAACCAGTAGTACAGCCCTTCATGAGTAGCATTCAAGGGGGCGTTTTCCAACCGGATAACGCTCGCCCTCACATCGCTACTGTAACGCAATGTGCTCTACAGAGTGCTGACATGTTACTATGACCTGCAAATTACCAGGTCTGTCTCCAATTGATAACGTATGGGATATCATGGGATGGTACCTCGAGCATCATCCACAGTCAGCAATGACGGTCCTAGTATTGACACAGCAAGTGCAACAAGCATGGAACTCCGTACCACAAAGTGACATTCGGCACCTGTATGACATAATGCATGCACGCTTGCAGGCTTGCCTTCAAAATTCTGGAGGTTACACCCTCTATTAAATTAACATAATTTCACATTTGCACAGCATTTTCTTGAGCTTAAATTAGCCAGTGATCTTGTACATTTAATCAATTAAACATGCTTCCTAGACAATTGCATTACCCAAATTTCATTATTCTACGGCAATTTTTTCTTGGTGTTGGGATTTTTTTTTCCGCCAGTGTAGTTAGCTTTTGCCGTTTTTGTAGCTCAACCATCAATTCCTTCTAGGTATGCATCATTATCTTCATTTCATCTTAGAAATTGCTTCATCAGAACTGCTTTTCATTTTGAAATCATAATTATTATGAGGGGACCCACTTATCCTAATAGGGGAAAATTACGGGGCAAGTGGGACCCCTCCCCTTAAACACTTATTAATAATACTTTGCGTAAAAATTCCTATTGCAATGTGTACTTCGTGTTAAACTCTACAAGAAAACATCATGAACATAGAGAAATTAATTATAAAAAACCTTGAAACACTTTGAAAAATGTTGCTTTAACTCGCAAAAAAAATTTTTTTGGACATTTTTTTCCACATAAGTTATATGATCTAAAACGAATTTCCATGAAACCCAAATATCTGAAAAACCAATAGCAGTGATAAAATATAACATGATCAGTAAAAAAAAGTACAAAAACTATGCGTATTTCAGTTTTAAAGGGGTGGCCCACTTACCCGAACCAACCCTACTATTAAATAAATTACTGTAAAATATTTTTCGCAATGGAACAGTGAAGAACGCAAACAGTTTTCAGATTTAGAGAAAATTACAACGTTAAGGGGGAACAAATAAGCAGGGATACTGCAGACACGTGTTTCGGCGTTACAGGGAACGCCTTTTCCATGCAAAAAATTTTGAGCTTACGGATGCACAGACATCCGACAAAAGCGTTCCTTAGTAAAGGGGTTCCTTGTAACGCCGAAACACGTGTCTGCAGTATCCCTGCTTATTTGTGCTTCCTTAACAATGTAATTTTCTCTACATCAATAGCACTAAGGTGCTTGTAAACTTTAGTTTTCAGGTTATTTTTATTTATTTATTTTTTATAGTGCTTGCACCAGTCTTGTCTTCTTTTGTGCACTAAAAAATATTTTATTTGGTGTGTTAAATGTTGAAGTTTTGCAACAAGATTCAACAAATACTTGCAGTTCGTGCTTGGAGCCATTTTGAGAATGCTACAGATGTTATTTTGCAAGGGTCTCCAAGCTATGGCCCGCGAGTATCTAAAATCTGGCCCGCACCTTTGGGCCAGATTTTAGATGCATGCATGAGCCGAGTCTATTGGTAGGTAGACTTTACTCTACTGTGAGAGTTTCTTCTGTATTTATATTTTACGAGTTTCTAATATCACATATTACGATAAAATTAATATTAATCGTTAAACTATGAATTGACATCAAGTAGTTTAGCTTCTGTATTCTGTCTGAATCTAACCTTTAAAATTTTCTTTATAATGCTTTGTGATTTGTTTCTATAGAAATTAAGCATAGTAAGAAAAAGGAATTGGGGAACATTTCTAAATCCAGAAAAGATTTATTAAGGTTATACAAAATGTTTCTAACAGGTAATTAATGGAATTTTTCTCACAAATAATATCTAATGATGATTCAGTAGGAAATTTTTAATGTTATGGAGTAGGTAGCCATTGGAAACCACCAATTTGGAATCATTTTTCAAGTAACTTGGATTACTTTAGTTTTTTTCACGCAGTGTTTAATGAATGTTAGTTATGATGCGTAAAGAAAAATTCTACATTCTATGAATGGAAACAGAAGAGTAATATAAACTTGAAACGTGTTTTTAAATCGTAGGAATGCCTCAACGCTTATTTGAAAGTGCGATTATTACATATATTTCAACTATTTCTGCTACAAAAAATGTGCCCGAGTCTGAATTACTATGTGTATGATGAGCTGTATCTATGAAGGAAGGGGGGAGGGGTGGGGAGACTGGCCGCGACCCTTGAGTAATTTTCAAAAGTCGCCCGTGGGCCATAACGTTTGGAGACCCTTGTTCTATTGGGAACGTACGAGCGAGCTCCCGGAGTGAGAAGGAGGAAAGAGCCGTGACGTCATCAATGGAGATGGGGGGAAAACTGAGGGCGGGGCTTATCGGGCGCCTTTAAGAATTAATTACAAAATAACTAATCAACCGATTGAACTGAAATTGGTGTCGATCGTCATAAAATGACCTGAACTTTCATTTTAAAAAATTTAAAAAAATGTACTCAGATTCCTCGGTGGAAAATTGTTTTTGTTAATGAAATTAAGTATATGTTTTCGAAAAGAGCAACACTACACTTTGCCAAGTTGGCGACATCCCGGCTCTCCAACGACCGGCTTATGTTAGGATCTTTTCTTCCGCTGCAGCGTGCTCTAGCCGCCCCTGTTATACTGTCATACATCGATGGTCCCACCTCTTGTCAGCAGATCTGCGGAACTGACACGTGACTGTTTGTCACGTGAACACGAGAATGTTATGAAATCTTCAATGCATCAATGTAATCGGAATTAGGCGTTGCATTCTTTCATTATTGGGAGGTACACTCAATGAATGATTTATTTTTTCGCTGGTAATACATTTCTTCTAACGCTTTAATAGAAAGAAATTCAGCACAAAAAAAAACCACACACACACACACCAAAGTTCAATCGCTCAAGGGCCTAGGAATTCCTCAATTTCCAAAAAAAAATTCAGTGATTTAAAATTCCCAAAATTTGCAACTTTGTCCTAAATATCCTTAATATCCTACGGATGTCTTGAAGCTATTTTTCTTGTTTGCATGTTCCCGCAAAAAACAGTTATATGTTAAAAATAAAATAATTTCAACATTTATCCTTTTCAAAAATTTTTTAATTTTTTTTTTCTTTTTGAAATTACACTTCACACTTTCCTGTTATTCTTCCGCATGGAATTATTAACTTATTCGTTATCATAACAATTGCACAACTATTATCATAAGGATATTAAAATAGTATTGCAAGAAAATCATAAGAAAGATATTACTAAGTCCGTGCTTGTGTCACAAGCGCAGTCACAATTCACTTTCTGGGGGAGAGGTGAAAAAATTCCTTCGCAAACTATTGGGGTCACTCTTAAAAAATAAAATCTCTGGAAAGGGCTTGACCCATACCCCGATCCACCTCTTCGCTGCGTCCCCATCATGGATCATTATATACGATGGAAATTACATTGATAGGGTTCGAAGCATTACTTCGATCCAAAAGACAGCTTGTAGGAAGCACAGGTCCACCTTTCGTATTTGCGATCCTTTCACATAAATGCATCGTCCAAATAAAACCTATTTCAATTTTAAAACTTTGGTTTATATGAATTTTGCCTAAATTTAAAAGTTAATATCTGAATAAATTCTTTCGAAAAGGGTAAAAAATAAAGTTGATGGAATAAAATACGCTTTATCACTCTCCGAGTTAGCGGTAGATGGCAACACATACTAGCAACAGTTCCTTAGAAAATAGATGAAGAATAATGCTTTACTAGGATTGGTAGCGCGGTTCCTGAGCAGTAGGGGATTTTATCGCACGCAGTAATTGCTGCTCCCGAAGAGTCAAATAATTCATCAAACTGCACTTGGTGTTCCAAAAATGACCAGATAAAAATTAGGTTCATCGAGGTAATTTATTATTTGAGTTTTTGTCTGTCATTACGGTCATCGTTCATTATGACTCGGTTAAATTCAACGACTTTACTCAAAAATTTCGGCAGAATTTAAGACTTTAAATTTCGATAACGCGTTCATGAAGGCTAATAATTTATATAATTAAATTCTTTCGAAAAGGTTAAAAAATAAAGTTGATTGAATAAAATACGCTTTATCACTCTCCGAGTTAGCGGTAGATGGCAGCACATACTAGCAACAGTTCCTTCGAAAATAGATGAAGAATATTGCTCTACTAGGATTGGTAGCGCGGTTCCTGAGCAGTAGGGAATTGCTGCTCCCGAAGTATCAATTAATTCATCAAAAACCACTTGGTATTAAAAAAATGACTAGATAGGGAATAGGTTCATTGAGGTAAATTATCATTTGATTCTTTGTCTGTCATTACGGTCATCGTTCACTATGACTCGGTTAAATACAGCGACTTTACTTAAAAATTTCGGCAGAATTTAAGACTTTAAATTTTGATAACGCGTTCATGCAGGCTAATAATTTATGCGACCAGAAACACGTTCTACAATGCTATTTCGATTGCTAGTTGTTTCAACCTTTTTCACTATTACACTATTGTATAGTTTCCAGGTAAGTGCACAAAAGTTCATTTTCGCTACCAGTAGCGAACGAACTGCAAGCCTTTTAAACACAGACCCGAGCTTTACCCGACGAAAACCTGATTCATTGACGGAATGATATTCGTGTAAATGCTTCCTCGTTATTCATTGAGGAAGCAAAAATTGGACGATTTAAAAGGATGATGCTTTGGGGCCAGGGAGTCTGAAAGGAAGGAGCCTCATCTCCTTTGGCAACGCGCCGAAAAGATGTCCCAATTTTTCCACCGCCAAAAGATGGCGCTGGGGAGAAATGACTTATAGTGTTGACGGAGAAGGGGACGAAAATTTCGCCGAGGACCGAGTTTTCTGCGGTGTCAGCGGGGAGACCGACGGGAGGTAGCCGGCGTTTTTCGGGCAGCGGATGCGTGGTAATTCAGAGAGGTCTGATATCGCACGCGATTATCCCCACGAAAGAGATATGTTAAGAAAAATGATTTCAAAGTTATTTACTTTCTCATATTTCATTTCAGTTCTCATGTGAATTCAATGACCACTGAAAATATTATTTGAATTACATATCATATTAATTTACTTGATTAATTGTCTTTTTTTTTTCGAACTTAAATTACATACATGTTGACAATAACATTGTCAAAAGCAAGCAAAAATCATTTCTAGTCTTACAAGGGCAAATAAGTGGAACAGCAATTTCAAAAACAATGTACAAAAAGAAAAAAAAAATTACACATCATATAGCAGAAAAATAAATGAATTAGCTGGTAAAAATAGTTTATATGTACAATGGAGCAGGGGTGCCCATCCCCCCTCAAACTCGATGGCGCAAATTCCCCCCCCCCCCCCCCCCAAATTTTTCACAACCCTTTTGTGTTTTTTCTTTTTGCCCCTTTTTATTTTATTTATTTTTTAAAATATTATTTAGTATTATTTTTTTTAATATTTATTTATTTTTTAAATATTATTTATTTATTTTTTAAATTTAAAAACTCATTTTTTACTATTAATTTTTTAAAAGTATTAATAATGCGCAGAATATAATCGCTATTTTTCTCTTCCGCACTCCAAGCACACACAAAATAAATAAATAAAAATAATAATAAAGAAATAATTTAAATTAAAAAAATAAAGGAAAAATAATTTGAATAAATAAATAAATTAGTTTTAAAAAATCCACCCCGCCTCAAAATGTTGAGGGCGCAACTTGTGCCATAATTCCCCCCCCCCCCTTTTGGGCACCTCTGCAATGGAGAAATTTATAAATCATCAAGCTTTTCAACTAAGTGACAGCAGATCAATTTTGGTTTTGAAAGGATTGCTTCGTAAGCAAAAATTAACGCGTTGAATGCAAAATATATTATAAACGTAGGGTGAAGCAGAGTGTTCTATGCCTCTCCAAACAGCTTTCATAGCAAAAGCAGCTTTAAATTTCCTAATATTCAGGAAATATTTTTTTAAATGCCCTTATTTAAAACGCTAGTCTACGGGATGTAAACAAATTAAGGTTGCAGCAGCGCCCTCTACCGGTAGTGAAATTTTGTTGCCAAACCGGTATCATGGAGATTCATCTCTTTCCTTTTACTCCTGATCGCGCTTTATCGTAGCTCCGCCCACTTTTTCTCGGTAACCAGTCCGGCGGACAGCCAGACAGTCACCACAAATGAATTTGACCAGTTCTCGGCGCCTTTTTCTCGCCCACTTCAAACCATTTCCTCCTTTAAAAAATAATAATCATACACAGAGACATTTCATAACATACTTTTACGTCATCCTCTTATGGTTATGCTTCATACTTTCCTGTACTTTTCGTTTTCCTCAAATGAATCATTCAATTATGTGTAACAATAATAATAGCGCTAACTACTAATCCTAACATCAAAAGAATATAAAAAGCGGATCATACGAAAGAAGTGTGTGATTCTGTCACTGGTGTAGCCAGAACTTATCTTCCGTGGGTAAATCAAAACATTCCTAATGCGCTTATAAACTACTGTATTAGGATTAGTAATAATTTTAAAACTAAACCCTCTGGAAAACAGGCTTGGATTGTTTGTTCGGGGGAAAAAAAGATTTCTTGTCAAAAAGAAAGACCCTGTTTTTTTCCTATCCCACCGAAATACATCGTCTAATTGAAACATGTTTTTACGTTTTTCGACATGGTAATGGTTCGAGCCTTTTTAGCTACGAGGAGAAAATACTCAGATCAGTGACGAGAAATGCTGTATTATTCTGACATATCAAGCGTCTCTTACTTATATGTTATGTTTGTGCTTTCATTTTATGCATGAAAAACCATTATTATTAATGAAACTGGTAATAATCAGAATAAGGTAATAGAATGTGCTTAGCTGCCACGGAGTTTGTAGCAGGCGTAGAAATAAGAAAGAAAAACATAATTCTTCAATGTTTTCCTCTGCCCCATAAAGTCTTAAAAAACCTTGGGCCATCAATGAGGTCGGAGGCTAGACATGGAAATTTTAGTTCCTTTTCGTGAACTAAGTCTACTGAACTAGTTCGCTTGAACTTATCTAATAATTCATATAAAAGTGGTCGTGGTTTATACTATTTCTGGTTAATTTTATAGAGAACACATTTATTCCCCCCCCCCTCCATCGAGAATTTTGAAGTGTTAGGCATATGTCAATTACAAAACACAAATATTACTCGTTTAATATGCTTGATGTTTGGTCTATTTAATGTTTCTACACTTAAAATTCTACCCTTACTTCCACCAGATGGCGCCGCTTTCAATTTCGAGCAAAGCATTTTCTCTTGCTACTAGATTCATAAATTGACGCAACACGAGTACTGCGACACGACACATAAAGCTTTTTTAAGATATCCTTTGGTTTGTTTAATGCGATACAAATTTTAAGTGAGTTCTTCTCGGGTACTTTCATACAGATACAGATCGAGATCGTGAGAAAAATTGCGTAAGACCAAAGCTCTTTTTAGCCTACTTCCCCGTTAAAAATAAAAGAAAGACGAAAAAGGTATTAAAAGTAGCTTAATGCATCTAAAAAATATCGCCAAGTCCAAAAAATATCGCCAAGTTAAAAAATATCGCCAAGTCAAAAAAAAATATCGCCAAGTGAAAAAAATAAAAAGGTAAAATGAATATCGAAAAATTAAAAATTTGAAAGTAGGGTATTGAGATGGGGAATTTGTGTGTCGGTCGGTCGGTCGGTCGGTCGGTCTGTCTGTCCCCCCCTAATAACTTTTGAATGAACAGTCCGATTTGGACAAACTTTTTTTTGTTGGAAAGATCTCGGCGAGTACAGCTCATTCCCATATTTGATTTTTTGATTTGAACAATTTTTGGTTCAAATTTGAGCCGTTCAAACAACCGGTCCCACGATACTAACTTTTTAATGAACAGTCCGATTTGAACAAACTTTTTTTTGTTGGAAAGAACTTTTCAAGGATACTTCATTCCCGTATTTACATTTCCGATTTGAACAATTTTTCGTTCAACATTGAACCGCTCAAGCAAGCTGTCACCCCTAATAACTTTTGAGTAAACAGTCCGAAAAAAAATGACTGACTGTGCAGACGATTTTTTGTTTATTTATTCATTTGTTTTATTGAATTTATTATTATTATTATTATTATTTTTGGCAGACGATTTTTTTTGTAACAAAAATGTTTCATTCACGAGGGCATTTTATTCTTTATTTATATTTAACAACTGGCAACGGATTAAAAGTGAAATTCGAGCCATTTTATCAACGGACGAGTTTTTTTTTTCTTTTTTTTTTCTTTCTTTGATAAAATGTGTTTTGATGTACTTTGTACTTTTAATTTTTTTTTGAAAACAATTGAGGAATTTTTCTACGGAAGAACTGTAACAGTTACATTCTTTAAAAGGTGCGACAAAACTTTATTTATTCATTTATTTACTTTTTATGTGTCTATTTCATCTGATGAGAGGGGTATATTTTGCTTTTAGAAATCAGCTTCAAGTGCTAAAAAGGTATGTTTGACATAATTTTTAGTCTTAGATAATCAAGAGAATAATGATCAGATGCTAGAATGCCGATGTCGATGTACGGGAAAGTAGGCTCGTTTAGTTCTTGACAGAACTTCTTGTTTGCTGTTTGGGTGAGAGAGAGAACAAGATTCAGCTGGCATAAAGCAAATGGACTTCTAATGTATGTACAAATTTATAAGAGTGTAGAGGTACAAAGCGTAGGAAATAGCAGAATGAAGGACCTGCCCCACGCTCAGTACTTACTTCGCGCCGGATTATTAGGGTTACTATGTTAGGATTGGCTCTACCGGAGAGAATGTCCGGTTGGGCAAATCCTAACATTGGAGGGTAGGGTGTCCCGAAAAAATCGAATTTCTACAAAGCACTTAGCCTTAGTGCGGGAAGTTTGAGACTTCCCAACACTAATTTCTGGGCAAAATTTCTTGACTCTAAGTTAATGCCTTCTGCTCTGGCAAGAGGCTTGAAGTTAAGAGATTTTTGAGAAAAAAAATCGAACGAGAAAATTTACAACATATTTTAAATTCACAGAATGTTACGATTTAGTGCTAAAAATTTGTGATTTCCTAACACTAATTACTGAGAAAAATTTCGTGACTCTGAGTTAATACCTTCTGCTCTGGCAAGAGGCTTGGATTTTAGAGATTTTGGAAAAAAATCAAAAAAAGAGAAAATTTACGAAATACTTTAAATTTCACCGAATGTTAAAAATTAGTGCAAAAGATTTGTGACTTCCTATCACAAACTAATACAAAAAATTTTAAGTCTGTGAGCTTATAACTGACGCTTTGAAAAGAGGCCTGAAATTAGAGAATTTCTTAAAAAATATTAAATGTGAGTTACACATAACAAAGCTGCTACATACCTAATACGCTCCAATTTTTGAATTTTTACCGCCTGAATGGGAACATCAGGCTACCTCTTGAACAGAAATGAGCTCTTTTTCTTTTTGTTTATGTGGCAAAGTCTGTAAGGAGGTCAAGTGTTTTAAATATTCGTTCGAAGTCGTATGGCGTGCCTATGAGATATCTATTCGAGAAAAAAAAAGTAAGGATGAATCTTAATTATTTCCATTGCTATTTTTATGTTCAAAATGTAAAATTTCACGTGAAAAATCCTACTTTTGAGCCAATTTTTCTCAAATTTGTTAAGAATTGTCGAAAAAATGTCTGCAATAGAAATTTAGGTCATTTTCTGCTCAATCAAATGGTTTTTAAATCATTTTGAAATATTCATAAATGAAAATGCTCTAAGCATCTTCGTACAGTACTCTTTTCATGAAAGATGGCTTTCGAAGCGACTGAAAAGTGGTAGCCAAAAAAATTTTCGAAGGTTTTTAAATATTTTTAAATATTGTTTCAGCCTCTTAATATAACAATAGGCTAATACTTTTAACAATCAAAAATACTAGTGAGCAACATTGTTTCTTTTCGTGCAACTTCTTACTTCTGTTTGTTCCTCGAGCTATTTAACTCGCGAAGAACAGCTGTGCGTGAAACTGCAAGATGAACTCTAAGTACATCGAAGAATCGCGGTTCAGTTTATTATTACCATTCCCTAATGTTAAAACCTGGTTGCAACTTATCCGTCGGAAACTTAGCAGGGAGAAAGAGTGCACGATTCCAATGGACAACAACAGCATTTTTTGTTTTTAATTTTAATACACTCAGAATGACCTAAAAAGGTCGAAAAATATTTTTTCCCGAATTTCAGTGCGATATTTTAAAAGTTATTGACAGGCAAAAACAGCTTAGTTTCGTTTTCAGCTGAAACGGGGTGTCACGTGACTCTCGAGTTGTGACGTCGGATGTGCCTCACGCGCCAGCTCCCCTGTTATTCTCCAGTCTTTCTTCAATATCCGAACGCTTTCGGTAGGGATAGAATTTTTTTCACGCTTTGGAGTTAACTTAAAGGAATATCTGTCAGTTAAATATAAATCCCGATCTTCTGTGTTTATTTATGTGTGTTAAAATTAAGGTTTTTTTGTGAATTGAGATCATAGTATGATTAGTTTTTAAACCACATCTTTTCTAAAAAGAATATTCACTAAGAAGAATATTCAGAAGGAACTTCTTTTCTTACCCTGCACTTGCACTATTGTTTGAATTTCCGAGAATTCTCCTTTTCACCCTAGGGAAATTAAGAATGTACAGATAAAGGGGGAAGGACACTTTCCAGGAATTTTGAAAGATCTCACACGTGCAGGTGGTCAATGGTCACTTGTTGAGACATTCGTTTTGGATAAGCAGCAGGCAACTCCAACACATTAACATAAAACATATAATGACCAAGGAATTAATACTGCTTTGAAAGCATGTTATCGGCATGAAATGAAGGCAGAAATGCAATTAATTTCAGATATCATTTGCAGAAATTATAAGTGATTTTTCGCGTTATGAAAAGTGATTCGTTTTGCATTTGTTTAATGCTCAAAACGAAAAAAATAACAATTAAGAGTTACCCCTTTTTAAGTTTCAAAAGTATGAATTTTCCAACCTCACTTTCTTGTGCACATCGATTTACATGAAACATTATTGCAATAGATATCCTATTAAGGTTATTTATTTTTCAAAGTACTATACACAACCTTCGTAGCAATTTTTTCGAGATCTTTCCTTACATTTTTATAAATATTAATTTGTTTGAAAGGGAAGATTAAAATCACATGCATGTGGTAGTGGTAGTTTATCCAACAATGGTAGTTAAGTCACTAACTTACGAACTCAACCACTAAATCCACCCCGTTTTTAAAGATTATTTCTTAGTTTACTTTCTCTGTCCTAATGTTCACATTTTGCTTTCGCATTTTAATTATTTCCAAATACAATGAAAAATAATAGTAGCTGCAAATTTTTTGTTAACAAATTTAACGAACAGATTGACGGTAAGTGTAAATCATTCTCTTTTTATGCGCAGTACATTTATGGTAAAATTAAAGTTAAAATCTTTTTTTTTCTTTTATTGTTATTGTTATTATTTTTTATTTGATACCTTAGTTTTATTTTTAATTAAATTTCAAAACCATTTATTTCAAATAAATTTCAAAACAAAACAATTTTTAAATAAACATTTTTTTTTTCATTGAAAGACTATTTCCATCAGCTTGATTCGCAATAAAAAGTATAAAATAAATAAGTATTTGATTTCTTGATTACAATACTCAAAATTTTCAATTGATTTTAAGATATTTATTTATATTTCGGTTAATGCTAAATTAGTCACCCACATTTTTAAATAAAAATTTAAAAGAAGATGTAGGCGGTTTACTGCTTAGTAGCTTATACGATACCGCCTATTTTTCTTCTTCTCTCAATTTTAATTTTAATTTTATTGGCTGCTTTAGCATTTATCTAAATATAAATACATTAAGATCAACTGAAATTTTTAAGCATTGTAATCAAGGAATAAAATATTTATTTTATTTTATTCTTTTTAGTGTGAATCAAGCTGATAGAAATAAGGTTTAGATTTTAAAAAAAATATTCTCGTGAAAATTAACTTTCACTTTCAGGACTTATTTAAACGTTGCAAAATGAAAAACAAACCA
>JAXGGA010015695.1:0-28488 GCA_038373865.1 Uloborus plumipes
ATTAAAAAAAAATCCAAGATCCTTGAGTAAGCAATACACTCTTGTGGATTTTTTCAACAACTAACCTAGCGAAAACAAATATGCCAAACAAGAAAATAGTTACACTTCTTTTATTTTGATCCTTATTTAGTATTTAAAAACTTAATTATTTTACTATTTTGTGGTTTACTTAACTCATTTGAAAAACTTTTTACAAGTAACGTTAATTACTGTGGCCCCGCTTATTGGCAGTGCGGCAAAATAAAACTAGTATGTTGTGGCCATCACGAAACTTTCTTCTACATCTGTCTTACAACTTATTCAACCCAACGTATACCACTCATGCAATCGCCACTGCAAAATTCTTGCATTCCTAAAACCGAGAAGATATCTATGATTTCGAATATACGATCTATTGGCGTCAAACTTTGGCGCTAATTTCTGCGCAAAGAATGTTTCCTTTACACACGAGATCAAAGTCTTGGGAAATATCTGTATTCAAATAGGGTTACCAGAAAACAAGACTTGCTTAAATTAATTACAAAAATATATTTGTTTACAAATAGATATTCTATGTGTTAGATATAGAAGAAAGTAAAAAAAGTGATTCTAGAAGCTCTGACTGCTATGGAGTGACAGGGCGCGGAGTTACGACAAGGCAGTTCGCTTGTATGTTTCCTTCTTTCGTTTACATATCGCAAAATCGTACATTTGGAAAGTGATGACTTCATATCCGAACAAATTTGGGAACGAAATATGCACACAGTATTTAAATGCAAATTGGAAATATACCGAGATAATCAGGGATATTTCGTCACCAGTCAGGAGAATGTCGAAGTACATACAATTAAAAATTTGACATAAAAAAAGAGTAAAATTAAAAGACGCACCCAAAAGTAGTTAAAAGTCTAACAAATGATACGAAGCTCTCAATAAGATAAAAAAATCTATAAACAAGCAAAATCTTTATTTTGTGTTAAAATAATCTTTTTTAAGATATTGAAGCTTCAAAAAAATATACTTTTTTTTTGCTACTAACTTGAACACCATGTTTTCAAACGCAGGGGCGTCACTAAAGGGGGGCGGTCTGCCCCGGGTGAGGTGACACCCTTCTAAGAGGTGACATTCAAAATGGATTCAAGAGTTCATGAAAACTTTTTATGCTTCAATCCTTTTTCCACACATGTCTACACACACACACACACACTCCTACTCAAACAAGCTCACACACACATAAACACAAGTTAGCACACACATGCATAAGCACACGTCTACATACATGCGCGTAAACACGCGTCTTCACACACACACACCCATACGCGCACATATAAACACAGGTCTTCACACACACACTTATACGCACACATATAAACACACGTCTACACACACACACACCCATACGCACACATATAAACACACGTCTTCACACACACCCATACGCACACATATAAACATACGTCTTCACACACACACACACTCATACGCACACATATAAACACACGTCTTCACACACACACACCCATACGCACACATATAAACACACGTCTTCACACACACACCCATACGCACACATATAAACACACGTCTTCACACACACCCATACGCACACATATAAACATACGTCTTCACACACACACACTCATACGCACACATATAAACACACGTCTTCACACACACACACCCATACGCACACATATAAACACACGTCTTCACACACACACCCATGTAAACTCACGTCTTCACACACACACCCATACGCACACATATAAACACACGTCTTCACACACCCGCTCAAATGCACATCAACACACACACACATCGCAGCTCGTGATTGCGAGAAACACCATTTGATTTCAAGATACCGAAATTCAGATTCTGATTTTCCCGCAGGTGTCCGTGCGCCTGGGAGGCAGCATCTTCGGGCAGCACCACTGCGGGGGCGTGATCGTCCGGAAGCTCTGGATCCTGACGGCCGCCCACTGCGTCACGAGGTGAGGCAGACTTCCACTTCGGAAAATATCGTCTTCTTCTTTGTTTTCATGCATCAATGGTTGCAGAAAGCCCCTTTGTATCAGATCGCGCTTTTTTTTTCGAGTTGGTTGAGCGCATGACAGCGTTTATTCCTCGTCGAACGGACAAAATAAATAGGAATACAGTCGACGCTCGATATAACGACCGTCTCCGTCCTACAGAAAACGGTCTTTATAACGAGTGGTCGCTTTAAGAGGTAGAACATAGAGTATATTGAAATACAGTTGGGTATTTTCTCACCGGTCGTTATATTAGGATGGTCTTTGTAACGAGTGGTCGTTATATCGAGCGTCGACTGCATTTTGAATACCTTATTCGGAATACATCCACAAGTTTTGGAACGAGATGACAGCTCCTTCTCAAAGAGAGAGACCGGTTCACACTTGTTTGGAAAACGTCGTGCTAGTGCAGCCTCTTCTAAACTGCCCTGGGCACATTTTCTCCGTTCCGTTCCTAACCCTGGGACTGCATCAGCAGCGCAAAGTGTGGTGGCTGCATCTCCTCTGGGTACTGTCTGATCTTCTTCGTAAAACCTAAGGCCCCTATATAGACGTCCGGCGCATCAAGATTAAGTTTCACCACTTTGGATCCAGCGCGTGTTTGTGAGTTTGAGTGATTCTCTTTTCTGGCCGGTAATCGCGTTTTGGTAATTTTTCGCTGTGAGCAATTATTAGCGGCACGTGGATTTGGTAAAGCTTAGCAATGTGCCAAAACTTTTTTCTGGTAACCCTACGCCGCAACAATGAAAATTTGAAAGTAACAGTTAAGGAATTGGATCCAAAGTGGTGAAATTTAATCTTGATGCGTCGGCCTGTCTATATAGCGGCTCTAGTAACCCCTTCCGCGCATTTATGTATGCGTCAGGTCTTCTCTGATCTACCCCAATAGGGGTGTTAGGTGAGATAACAATACGGGAAAGAATAATGAACACCTTTTTGAGCCGACTCAAAAATGCGGAACGATGCTAATTTCAAATACATAGTTTAGTCAGGATGGGAGGGCACTGTGACCTCCCAATAATTCCCCCTATTCGGCACATTTTGCTGACTATTCGGCAATGTGAAGGCAATATTGCAACACTGAGATTCTTCGTTCTTTTTAGTTTTTTGTATCGTTTTTTAATATTTTTCCTCACTAAATGTCACTAATGTACGGCATGTGTGCATGCTTGTATTTTATCATTCGGTAAAATTGGAACTTAATTCGGCAGATTGATAATTTTCCCACTCCCTGAGTTTAGTTAAATATGTCAAAGTTTTAAATTGAAAACCTCGGCAAGTTATCACCTACGACCCATCTACCCTTTTTACTTCCTTTTACGTAGTAAAGGAAGTATTGTGATCGCGAAAAAAAAATTCACTCAAATTTGGGTCTAAATTTTGATTTTGCTCACCCCCGAATGAGTGTTAAGTCGTTTTTTCGACCTGTCAGCACGTGCATATGTACCTACCAACATATGAGCAGCCGAAAAATCCTTTTCAACCACCCCGAGTTAATTACGACAAGTGTCTATGTGCGGATGTATGTGCGTATGAGTGTGCTTATGTATGTGTCCCGTAGGTATATATGTCCCATAACTCAAAAACTATATGCCGTAGAAGCTTCTGGCTTAGAATGTGGGCTCTGTAGGGTGTCTAGTTGTGCACCTCCTCTTATGGTTGCATTCGAATGTTTCCAAGGGGGTGTTTTACCCCTTTTTGGGGGGTAAATCAATGTTAATTTCAATGCAGACTAAAGTGATATGAATTGGCGCCAATACTTGGTGATATGTCGCCAAGTGTCTGACGCCAACTTGGCGACATATCGCCAAGTTGGAGACCAATTTGACGAAAAAATTATTTTTTGAATTTGAGTTCAATTTGCGAAAAATCCACTGAATGATGTTAAAATCGGCGATATTTAGAAAATTAATCATTGCAAAACATTTTTTTGCATTGTTTCGTGGCAAGCTAGGGGTGTAAATGTTTGACTTGTTATCTTGCTCACTCCAAGCACTATTTTAACACTAAAGGCATCCACTAAGAAATTTATACGTAAAAGGAAGTAGTGTGGGGTCCATACCAGATTTTTTAAGTGGAAATGTTCGCGAGTGCTATGCGCGGCTTTCACGGGTGAACTGAACCGTACGAGGGCAGTTCTCAAAAGGAGCTCTTTCAGGAAAACATTGAATTGAATGAGGCATAAGCAGCAGAGTTCTCAGAAATATTGTGAAAGAACATCGGTAGCGGAGAGTGCGGGCTAAATGGCAGATGGCAGTCGATTTAAAGAGGCTCTGGTAATTTGCATTGGACCAACCATTGGATAAATAAATGTCGACTTACTGAGGTTGTGTGTGTGTGTGTCGAGTTACCGGAGTTCCACTGTAATCGGGCAGTATTCAACAAGTATATCAAGAAGTATTACCAAACGTTAGAAATTAATGTAAATCCCATAGTTTCTCATAATAATATATTTTTATAGTACATATACGAATATAAACTAATCGGAAATGGTGTTCGTTCCCCTTTGGTCGCTTAGGATTCAACTTTAGACATTTAATTAAGGGTAATATGTTCACATGAAAGATATTTCATGGTAGCTTCAAAAGGGTTTGTTTTCATGTACGAAACAAAACCCTTTTGAAGCTACAACATCTTCTATATGAAAACAAATTTTTTTTTTCTTTTACGTAGACTGGAAAGCGTTTCATCATGTGCTGCCCAAAAGTAAACAATTTATTTTTCGAGACCTTGCATTCAACAATAACTTTTCATGTTGCTACCAGAATGTTGCTTTTAGCTGCCATTTGCCAACCCGTTAAAAGACATGAAATGACTGTACAGAAATGGCATGTAAAATAAATAAATAAATAAATTTTAATCATCTTTGTAATGAGTCTTCTGCTGTTCCGCACATCTGTCCGGTCTTAATCGATGGGTTCAAACTGACACGTTTCTATACGTCAAATCTTGCCTCAGGCCACGCTGAGATCTGATTGGTTCATCTTCTTTCTTTCATCGCATTTAAACTCTCCCAGACCCTGTTTCCCCCCGTTCGCTTGCTAGGCACTGAGGAAGGAGGCTGTTGCCTCCGAAGCATGCCTGCCTTTTAAACTTTTAACCTTTTATTTGTGCTTTTAAACGTTGTTTCTTATTTTTATCTTCTTGTGTGTGCAAAGCTTTTAATAAAACGACCGTTCCAGCCACTCGGCCAAGTCGTTCGTGGTCCGCTCGGGCGAGTTCGACCTGACTCGCGCCGAGTCGAACCACACGGAGCGCGACCACCCGGTCGAGAAGATCGTGCTGCACCCCGAGCTGTACCGACCCCGGCGCTACAACAACGACGTGGCGCTGCTGCGTCTGGCCAAGCCCCTGGCCTACGACGACTACGCCTGGCCCGCCTGTCTACCGCGCCTCGGCGACGACTTCACGGGCTGGCGGGGCACCACCGTCGGCTGGGGCTTCACGGATGAGAACGGTGAGTACGCCCCCGCGTAATACTGAACGCCTACCGCTCTTAACCAACGCCCGTGAATTACTTAATACCTATCGCTTTCTCGCGTACGAACGCAAATTTTCGGAGGAGTAAATATACTAGGAATGGCAATCTCTGGCACTCCGAGGCCAATGGTCTTTTCGCTTCGAGCGACTTTCTCTGCCCCTGCCGGCAAGAAAGGCTTGCTGGTTAGGCGCTCCTTAAGACCCTTACAATGTTAGGATTGGCGTTGGCAGTAGATTTTCTTCCTTTCCCACTTCCGGCGCAAAGGGAGTACAGAGCGTGGGGCAGGTCCCTCGCTCTGCTATTTCCTACATTTTGGTCCTCTAAACTCTCGTAAATTTGCTCTTACATTTGAAGGGGCAATTGGATAAAGGTGATATGTGACAATTCTTGAAAAACTTACTTTTTCCATGGATGAAGGTGAAAATGTTTTTTTTTTTTTTGAAAGCTTTTTCTAGAAATTTAAAAAAATGTCACAGATCACCTTTATTCACTCGCCCCTTCAATTGTGTTAGTGAGTTAACACAATTGAACACAAACTTATTTGAAATTGAGTAAATCAGGGAAATTCAAATGTCACATATCACCTTTATCCACTTGCTATTTCATTTAACACAGTCCTTTCATTTGTTCAATATGAGCTCAACCAATTTTCTCTCTCTTACCCAAACAGCGAAAAAGAACTTTGCACTAGCGCAAATTTTTCTCACGATCTGTATCTGCTTACCAACGCCCGCTTCATCCTAATCCCTCTCGCTATTTCGTTTTTAACCAACACCCCACCTTGGTAATGCTAAATACCAATTGCTTTTAACCAAGGCCCCAAAATACTAAATACCTATCGCTTTCTTGTTTTTAACTAACGCCCCAGTAATACTAAATGCCTATCTCTCTTTCGATTTCAACCAATGCCCTGCTAACACTAAATGCCTATTGCTCTATCGCTTTTAACCAACGCCGACGTAATATTAAATGCCTACTGCTCTATTGCTTTCTCGTTTTTAATCAACGCCCTGGTATACTAAATACTGCCAAGCCCGGTTCAACGAACACTGTCGGTTCCAAGAAGTATTATTCGATAAAGTCCAAGAAGTATTATTCGACCTTTAACATTGAGCGTATGGCATAGGAATTATTAGTTTCCAGGATGTTTTATTCGTTTATCCGTAAAGTGTGTTCACGATATCCTACCAAAAGTCAAGCTAAAACCACGATGCAAACATCCTATGGAAGTACAATTTCTTAGTGCACACGGTCCATTTCCTTCATATCTACACAGATTCAAGATAATAAGCTCACCATTATGTGTTTGCAGCCAACTTGGAACTCCTGAACATTACGTATTCAATTGTCCGTTAACTAGCTCTTTCCACTGCACATATAATTCCAACCTTCCTGTATCCAAAAATATAGCTCATATTCTACATCATCCAGCTACTCGCAAGAATCTTCATAAAATAATGTTTTTACTCAGCACTCAAATAGAAGACTTCAAATATCCTGCTTAAAAACTTTAAAAGTTATATTATTGCCTTTTTCTGTATATATCAAAATTGTTTTTCCTTTTTATTATTTTTTTCCAAGTAATTTGTACATTATTTTATGTAAATTTATATCCAGTTATAATGTACGTTTCCTAGCGGGCGCTTGGTCGTTCGTTAGTTTTTCTTTCCTCCCAGCCACCACATCCGGTTAAACCCTCATCAGGGTAGGTACGGTGGTGACTGGTGGGGTTTAAATAAATAAAATCCGTAAAGTGTATTCGTTTATCCGTTACCCGATTATAAACGGGGATACCATTTACCGGAGTTACCATTTGACCATTGACTCCTACCTACAATGGGTGCCATAAAGCACCCATTGTAGGCGAACGGCTCCTTCAAGTGTGCCTCGTAGTAGCCTTAGGTACTGCTAAGGCTCCAGGTACCGCCAGGGCCCGATTAAGATATCACGGGGTCCTAGGCCAAATACTTTTTTGGGGCCCCCTGCACTGAGGCTTTACAATTATAGGCATAGGATAAAACAAATTTAGGCATTGACTACAACAATTTTAGCCATTTGGGGGCCCCTAAGTTGTGGGGGCCCTAGGCCACGGCCTAGTTGGCCTATTCGGTAATCAGGCCCTGGTACAGTCATAGAAAAAAAAACGAAACACTCTGAATTATTCGGCTGCTATACTTGCCAAGAACAAAAGAAAGGTGTCTTCTGACATGGATTAAAGTCTTCTTTGAAACTATGTGAGTAAAATTTTGATAAGGGGCTATATACAAAGTGAAATGAACTCAAAGTCTGAATTTTCAAATAGGAACCCCTACATTTGGTTACATAATTAGATGCAGAGGGCCAATAGTACGCTGGGTACCAAGCGGCATCACTTTAGGACCAGTAGAACAAAAGTTATGACCGACCAAAGATTTAGGGACCACCACCACATTTAAAAAGCTACTTTCAAGGTCGAAATTTACAAAGAGTAGACAAATCATATTTTTTCGATTAAATTACCTAAAGCTACTCGCAATAATACGTTTGCTTTTCGTAATTAGTTAAAAATTCTCGGGTTTTGTTAAAGTTATAATATTTTTTTGAAATTTGGAAGAGAAAACCCTACTGTGTAGAGTTCAAGGGAAAAGCGCAACATTCTATCTTTTTGATTAAACAAAGATGGATGCATACTTTTAGCTACGCACTAACCGTTGCAGCACACACCTTTTGGAGAGAGGTTACAACTTAAAAGTAACCTCTTGTATTTATATAAACTACTGTATTAGGATTGGCAAAAATGTTAAAACCGTGGCTCAGAATTTAAAACAACGTCTAATCGTCACAAATCATTCCAAATAACCTTCCGAGACGCCACAGTTTTCCATGAAAATCAAGTGTCCACGTAAAAAGTTTTCTGAATTATTACATGTTGCATGAATGCCGACTTCTGACTAATGGACAAAAAATTGGATTGTCTACCAGTTTTAAAATATACTGAGCAGTTTTATTAGCGTTTCGCTTTCAACATATTATAACTGTTGAAAACTAAATACTATATAAAAACGCTGAGCATGTTCTGCAACTGGTGGATAAGCATATTCCTCTTTCTTTGCATAGAAATTCCCTGCTATTGTTTCAGTTTGCACAGTTGTATATGGTCCCTAAAAATGGTTCTTTTAGCATATCTCAAAAACTACTGGATATTTTGAGCTCCCATTTTGGATTCTCCTTTGAAACCCCTTCTAGATTGTTTCTCCATCAAAATATTATATGGTTCCAGATCATCATTTTTTCAAATATTAATTTCAAAATTCATAAAAAATTCAAAATTTTATCTGAGAGGAAGTCAATGACGTTTTTATTGTTGGGTTGGTTCATACTTTGATATAAAAAAACAAACTTTGCCGTACCTATCGTGGTTTAGGTATTATATGCCCAAGTATCAAAAATATTTTTAACATTACGGGACGGTTTTTTCTCAGTTCAATTGTGAAGCAACGGCTGGAGCAAATTTAAAACGATTTGGTATACAAAGTTAAATGATGTTGCTGATCACAAATATGCGATAAAAAAGGGGGGTTTTCATAGAAAATTTTAAAGTTGATGTCGATTTTTATATGAAGACGACCCCTTAACAACAATTTACCAATAGAAATTTATAGAGCACATTATTCCTGAAAAAATAACATATTACACGTGTCTCTAGTGTTAATAGTCTTCGAATACGAGCGAGTGTTTCGTTTTTTTTTTTCTATGACTGTACCACTGGTGCTACAACGTTTCACCCTTAAAAGTAACTTGTGCAGTCTGTAGTTTTAACAGTCTACTGGGAGGGTTTCGTATTACGAGCGACTCAATCTGCGAAGTTAACTCTGTCTTTCCCCTGTTCATCGCAGGCGGCCGCCGCTCGCCGACCCTCCAGAAGGTGCAGGTGCCGCTCCTGAACAGGACCCAGTGCCAGGACCTGTACGACGAGGCCAAGAAGAACGTGCGCTTCGAGAAGGGGCAGATATGCGCGGGGTACCGGGAGGGCAAGAAGGACTCCTGCCAGGTGAGAAGTTCTTTAACTGCTTGTAAATCAATGCCTCCTTAATATCAAATGCCTGTCGCTGTCTGGTTTTTAACACGGAGCATAAATTCACCATTTGTTCAGGACGCTCTGCCATCTATCAAAGCGCTTCGAAATCAAGAAACTGTCAGGTAAATTAACTATTGGTTGATTTCTAAACTTAATTTTAAAAGTTAACCAATCAAAACTTGAATTCGCATATTGTTTGGATCTATCGCCAATAGATGCAGGCCGCAAGTTAGCGCTTTGTCCCGAACAGTTGGATCCGTTTTTGAGGCAAATGCAGTAGGCATTTAGTATTTCGGGAGCGTTGCTCAAACTCAAAATTTTCAGAACGTATTACTTCTATTGTTGCCAAATATCAATGAAACCAAAGTGAATATACTCAAAAAGAGTAAAACTACATTGGAGTCACAACAACAACCTCGTGATACATTTTTGATTAATGGAGCCAAATGGCGCAATGGGGAAGATGCATGATTTTCAAACTCACTTGCAAATGAAAGACTATGAAAAACTGTGCAAAAACATACCAATAACACCTCCATTAAGCCAGTTTAAACATATTTAAAACGAGTTTTAAAAGCGATTAGGCCACGCCTCCCGAAAAACGAAAGTAGCCGCTCCATGAGTTTGTGACGTCACAGAATACTACTTTTCTCCCTGCGTTCCTTCTGCTAGCGTTTGCTCTGCTGTTATGCGGAACTTCACACTAGCAGATATTGAGAAGATGGATCACGGAATCAATGTATTCCAAATACTAGTTTTAAAGCACAGGTTTTACATACTGCCAAGTTATTAAGCCTTTACAAGTCGCAAATCTTCACGGTTTATTTATTTATTTTTTTAAATTTTATGTTTTTTTAGCTATAAAAGAATACTTATATGAAGAACATTTAGCTGGTAAAAACATGGGCTTAGATTCTTTGAGACACATGTCAGTCATGTTAACTGGGGGCGTTGGAAAAGAAGAATACAATTTTTGTTATTGAACGACAAATATTGATAGCAAATACATTTTTTCGAGATATAAGAACTTGATTTTTGCATAGCGCGTGTTTTTACAAGAATATCAAATGTGTTTCAAAATGCAATGCAATTCGGATGTTCTTGAGGATTGTTTGTGATTTATTTCATCAGAAATTTATTTAGAATTTGTTTTATTTAAAGCACATTTTAATTTAGATGATGACTTTTTAAAATGTTATTTATAAATCTAAACTTCTATTTATAGATTAATATTTTTTTATTTGTTACTCTGTAGAAAATAATCTGAATAAATGAACAAATAATAATAAAAAAAATCTACGTTTTAACAATTCATCAAAAATTTAAGAGTTTTTTTTTTTTTTTTTGAGCAATCGCGATTGCTATTTGGTTTAACTCAATCGAAGCTGGTATTAACTCCTCAAACCAATTAAATAGCACACGGGTGCAACACTCCTCCTTCCTCTATTCGATAAATTAAATAAAATTTCAAATAGCGGGAACATTTTTAAAGAAAGATTTTTTTTCACACACTCTTGGATACATTTTGAATGTCACCCGGTGTAACCCCCTTTTCATCAATAATAATGATCCTGCATTGGATGAATTCTATATAATTTAAAACAATGGGGATATTTTTCAAGAAATTCAACATGTACATTTTTCATAAGTTGTGAGATACATTTTTGGTTGGTTTCATTCAAACAACGCATGGGTGTTACTTGGTGCCCCCCCCCCCCCCAACGGTATCGATGCTCTGCGTTTCATAAATTCTATATAATAAATTTTAATGAAATTTTTAAGAAAGCAAATTTTTAAATTTTATGAAGTTTCATAAACTCTTTAACACATTTTGGGTGTCACGCCCTGAAGGGTGTCCCCCCATCCAACCCCCTTTAAAAATATTTTTAAACTGTTTTTTGTTTCTCAATTATTTATCGGTTTAAACACTCCTGTTTTTGCGAAAATAAAAGCTTTTGACTCATCTTACTGCTCAAATTCTTTTCATTTCTACTGATATGAAATCGGGGTGTTTTTCTGAAAATGGATACAGCGTACAGCTAGCCAACTTTGAACAATTATCGACCTGCCTTTTAATGAATTTTTCTTCCATCATTTTAAATGAAAAGTCATTTTATTCTTTAAAAAATAATAATAATAAATATGAAGATATAGAAAAAAAAAAACCCGCATCAATCATTGATTATAACTACATTTCAGAAGTTAGATGACTGAATAAAACTAAACATGCTTCGAAAATTCGCAACAAAACCCCCCGAAAAATGCAGCTGAAGTTGAAAACATTTTAAATATTTCAGTGGTAAACACTTGGACATTTTTACTGAGAATTAACGCACGTACTTTTTTAGGTTTCCGATTTGAAAAATGTTGGTGTTTTTCAGTGATCAGAACTCTCCAGAAATCTAATTCCAAGAAAATGATTGAAAGAATGAGAAAAGGATTGGAATGTAGTCAAAGAACGCAAACCTGTTCTGTTCTTGATCTACCAGCTTTACTACGCTCCTTTTCTTTTGTGAAGCAGAGTACCTTTCGTTTATCCCCTCCGCCCCCCATTTCCCTTTTAAAGTGAACAATGACTATAAACCACTAAACTGATAAGAAGACACAGCTGCTTAAAAATTGGCTCAAACTTCATAAATGAGCTAAAACATTAAAAATTGCCCTGAAAAGTTAATAAAAAACTTTTCAACGTTTAAAGAGCTGTAAAACTCTTTGTATAATGAACTAAGACGAAGAAAACGCCAAAAAATGAACTACCATCCGGGCTCCGAATATAACGATAATACAAAACAGCGTGTGGAAAACGCATTGACAGTCTCATCAAAGGCAGCGATACTGGGAGAATCGTATTCTGTGACGTGGACCAATGGCTGAGCGTTTTTCGTCACGTGACATTGTTTACAAAAATCTCCCTTTTTAATTGCTTCTCACGCTCTAGTGAATGATTTTTTGGAATTTTAATGTTGATTTTCGGCATCAGCATCATCGTTTCTATGAAATAACAGTAATTTAATCATATTTTGTGACATAGTGCATGTTCCCTATTCTTTGTTTACATCTAGTCTAGCTGGTCTAACTATTCTGCGAACCAGGGAGTAAAAGGAAGGAGATGGATCTCCATGATACCGGTTTGGCAACAAAATTTCACTTCCGCCAGGGAGCGCTGCTGCAACCTTAATTTGTTTACATCCCGTAGTCTAGCGTTTTAAAGGGCATTTAAATAAGGGAATTTCCTAAATATTAGGAAATTTAAAGCTGTTTTTGCTATGAAAGCTGTTTAGAGAAGCATAGAACACTTTACTTCATCCTACGTTTATAATATATTTTGCATTCGAAGCGTTAATTTTTGCTTTTGAAGCAATTCTTTTAAAACCTAATTTGATCTGCTGTCACTTAGGTGAAGAGCTTAATGATTTATAAATTTCCCCATTGCATAGGTGCCCATGGGGGGGGGGGCTATTATGGCGCAAGCTGCGCCATTAAAAAAAAATTTTTTTGGGGTGGGGGAGGGAAAAACTAATTTATTTATTTTTTGAATTATTTATTAATTTTTTTTTTTTAATTTAAATTATTTACTGTTTTTTTTTTTAAATTATTGCTTAATTTATTTTTTTTAATTTAAATTATTTCTTTGTTATTATTTTTTATTTGTTTTTTTTTTTTGTGTGTGTGTGTGCTTGGAATGTCTGGAAGAGAAAAAAAGCGATTCTATTCTGCTCAAAATTAATACTTTTAAAAAATTAGTAATTTTGTAAAAAATAAGTTATAATTTTAAAAACAAACAAATAATGTTTCAAAAAATAAATAAGTATTATTTAAAGAAATAAATAATATTAAAAAAAAAATAAATAAAATAAAATACATTAATAAAAAAAGAGGCAAAAATAAAAAGCACAAAAGGGAAATGAAATATGAGAAAGTAAATAACTTTAAAATCATAATGTTTAACATTTCTCTTTCGTGGGGATAATTGTGCCCCATATCTGACCTCTCAATTACCACGCATCCGCTACCCGAAAAGCGCCGGCTACCTTCCGTCGGTCTCCCCGCTAACCCCGCCGAAATTCTCCTTCCCCTTCTCCGTCAGCACAAGCGACAGAGTCGAGAGATCATAAGTCAATCGGCTTCAGCGCCATCTCTCGGCAGTGGAAAAATCGGGACACATTTTCACCTGCGTTGCCAAAGGAGATGAGGCTCCTTCCTTTTAGCCTCCTTGCTGCGAACGAACTGTAGTGGTTGTGGCATTTCAGTGAATATGCTTTGCGAACTTTCTTTAAGAGCCAAACACTTCATTACGCTCTTCGAATCTGAGCGTTTCTTTCTTATTTCTATTAAATAATGCACGTTTCTTCAGCAGAGAAGAAAAAAAAAAGTCGTGGCACTGATATTGCATTGCTACTTTCAGGGTGATTCTGGCGGGCCTCTGGTCATCAGGCGCGACGGGCACTTCACTGTTGTGGGCGTGGTCTCCGCCGGGATCGGGTGCGCGCGCCCGCTCCTGCCGGGCGTCTACTCACACGTGCCGTCGCACATGCAGTGGATCCAGGACACCATCGAGGGATCCTGAATATCTTCTGTGCTCAGCGTCGCCGCTCAGCAGGGTGCGTGACAGTATCGGGGAAGACTGCTTGAATACTCAGAAGCAGAGGCCATGTTCTGATGTGAGCCTCGTCAACAACGATTTTTTGTCGCAAAACTCACTGCGAAGAAATCTTTCTGTTGGATTTCAAAGGAAAATTGCTTCTGAAAAAAAAAACTTTATTACAAGCTGCTTCGAGGACACTACTATTAGGTCAACAGTCGGTACAGGTTGATTCAAAAAGAAAGGTGGAGTTTTCACACGGCTACCGTTTGGGAACATTTTATGTACGGATCTCTGGTGGAGTTTAAATGAAAGGCTGAGTTTTACAGTTGCGTGAGAGAGCTACCGATTTCTGAGAATCAGATCTGAGTTTTAAAGTTTCTATTAGCTACCGATAGATGTCTCTGCTGTTATCGTATTTCTATCACTTGCTTTTTGGCATTAACCAAAATGGCGATTAAAAGAGAGTTAAAAAAACTCTTTTGATCGACCCTCTCGACGGCCCTCCTGACACCATGGGTTTTTTTTCTTGTCAGGATATGAAATAGATACTGCATTTATATTCCCCTCAATCATCACGGAATGAAACATCGGATCAATGCAGCATTTACTTCTGTGTCCGTGCATGCTACAAAACGTATGACAGGAGTTTGAGTTCAGGTGTGTTGTTTAGACACGAAGAGGAGGGCACACGGAACATCTTTGAATGATTTTAATACTGCAGTCGAGCCTCGATAATTCGAAGCCTTATAATTCGAATACTCATTTATCTCGAACTGTTCATTGGGACCCGAGACTCTTGAGAAAACAGTGAGGGAACTTCCTATAACTCGAGCTTCAGCAGGTCCATGGGAATTTAGTATCGGATCTACTGAGTATTTAGTATGTACGTTTGATATATACCCTATCCTTCACAGACTTTTAGATCTCGCAATATTATGCATCAGGTAAAAAAGCCATCGTAATGTACAGTCATAGAAAAAAAAAACGAAACACACATTCTGAATTATTCGGCTGACTATACTTGCCAAGAAACGAAAAGTAAACGGTTGTCATTCTGACAAGGATTAACGTCTGTGCTTTAAAACTATGTGGAGTAAATTTTGATAAAGGCGGCTATATACAAAGTGAAATGAACTCAAAGTCAGAATTTTCAAATAGAACCCCTACATTTGGTTACATTAATTCGGTGCGCGAGCGCCAAAAGTATGGCGGGATGGATACCAAGCGGCAATCACTTCGGGACTAGTAGAAACAAAAGTTATGACCGACCAAAGCTTTAGGGACCACCACCACATTAAAAAGCTACTTTCAAGGGTCGAATAAAAAAAACAAAAAAAACTTTGTGCCGTACCTATCGTGGTTAGGTATTATATGAGCCCAAGTATACAAAAATATTTTTAAACAATACGGGACGGTTTTTTTTTCAGTTCAATCGTGAAGCAACGGCTGGAGCAAATTTAAAACCGATTGGTATACAAAGTTAAATGGATGTATGCTGATTACTCAAATATGCGATAAAAAAGGGGGAGTTTAGATAGAAAAGTTTCAAGTTAATGCCGAGAATTTTATATGCAAGACGACCCCTTAACAACAATATACCAATAGAAAATTATAGAGCACATTATTCCTTGAAAAAATAACATATTACACGTGTCTCTAGTGTTAATAGTCTTCGAATACGAGGGAGTGTTTCTTTTTTTTTTTCTATGACTGTACCATCTCTTAATTCCTGGATAAGACAAAAAAAATCCTGCATACGGCAGTATTTAACAAGTCAGAGAAAATGTATTTTCTAAACGATGTTCAAACATAAATTGATACAAGCTTGAGAAGTCATTGCTCTGCAGTCTATAGCAGGGACAAGCTTAACCTGGCAGCAGGGACGGATACAAGGGATAAGGGAGAACGCCCCTCCGTTGGGGGACTCTTCCCCGGAAATTTTTTAATATGGAAACTCTAAAATTGCCATTTATACGAGTTTTAATGAAGTTGGTATGAAGACGGTTTGGGGCTTTCCCCTAAAAATGTTTCAGAATTGAAGTCCAAATCCTTTGTGATCAATGTTTGTAAAGCAGTATACATAGTAAAATGTAAGTAAAGGAAATTCAATCACCCCTACCTTGAAAAATTTCTCGATCCGCTCTTGCCTGTCAGCGTTGTAATGCTGAGATTAGGATGAAAGCACGAATATTCTAGTCATTAGCATTTGTGACGTAGTACATTTGAAAGAAGAAAAAAAAGTTTTATGATTTGTGCAAACGAGTTTTAGTGTCATTAATGTACGTCTTTATGTAGGGACATTATCATTTTACAAGAAATGTGAAAAATATATATATATATATACAAATGTAATATGGTTTATATATTTGTGTGAAACGAGTTTTAGTGTCATTAATATATGTTTTTACGTAGAGATATTGCAACTGTACAAATGAAACACTTGATGTTAAATAAAATTATTTCCAACAACACGAAGATACAAAACTCCTTTAAAAAAAATGATTGCACACACATACGACCATTTTATGATTTCAACATATGTAAATTTAATTGATCCTAAATTTCCCATACTTTTTTATCCGTTTGGTTTATGTACTTTGAATACGTACCAATATCATTCCAGCACAAAATTCATAAAGTAATACCGAAAAAACGGAATGCTAAACACAACTCTTTATTTCCCCCTCCCCTCCTTTCATGGCTTCATGTGACCTGCCATAATTTGTTCCTCCCATAATTTCTGGTTTTAGTTCAAATGCTTTCCGAGGCGGTAAACTTTGATATACCCACCCCCCTCCCAAAAAAAAATAAAATAAGTGCCAAATCTGGCACTCCCTACGGACTTTTTAGGGTTCCTGTTTCTTATTTTGGTGTTGCCAATTTAGGTTTTTTCAGCTTTTAGGTTTTTGCTGTTGCCAAATTTAGTATTTTCTTGCATTTTGTACCATTTTTTGAGTTTTTTTTAAAAGTTTTGTGGCAACAATTTTTTTGTGTCAACAGCAAAAACAGGTATTTTGCTTGGCGAGAAAAAAAAAAAGTCGCCAAATTTCCGATTTGGGGGGGAGAGGGGTACATCAAAGTAGTTCCTCCGAGGCTGCAGTATTCCGGCAAAAGAGCCGAGCACTTGATGAAATAATCACTAACGAAAGCGCAGTCGTTTTATTTGGAGGGGCGATGGGGGCGATCGCCCCTCCCTTGGGGGACTATTTTCTGGTAACTTTTCAATGTCGAAGTTCCAAAAACTCAGTTTCATACAAGTTTTAATGAAGTTGGGGGAAGAGGGTTTGATGCTCTCCCCAGGAAATGTTTCGGAATTGAAGTTCAAATTCTTTATCCATTGTGATCAATAGTTGTAAATCAGTATGCATAGCAAAAAGTAAGCAAGAAAATCCAATCGCCCCTCCCTTGAAGAATTTCTGGATCCGCCCTTGGCCGCAATAGCGTTGAAGTTCGGAAAAAATGCAGTTTTTTGAGATATTTTAGAAATTATTTTACAATTCTTTTAGCACCTAACATCTAAAGATGCACCATGTATGACAAATAATGCAATTATTTAAAGACAAATGCCCCGAAAACAGCATTTCAGCATTTTGACAAAAATTTTAGTAAAAAGGTATAAAAAAGCAAGAAATTACTAAATCTTCTACGCATTTTTGGAAAAGGAAAGAATTATATCACAGACCTCAAAATTTTATTGATATTTCTCTGCCCACCAATGGCACTTTTTCTGCCCTACCCGATATCGAAAATAGCAGAACAATTTATTTTTTTAAATAATTTTCTAAAAATGGGGAAAAACTATACAATTTTTCCGAACTTCAACGCGATTGCGGCAGATCAAGAAATTGAGCAAAAAATTTCGAATTTTTTCTGTGCACTTTGCTTTTCTAATGGCACCTTTTCCCGCAACACCCATCATCGAAATAAAAGAAAGGTCATTTTCGGCCCACCCTAATGTACAGTAAGGTGGGGCGAAAAATAAAAAGTTTTTCAGATCAACTTCTAATAGTTGCCAAAAATTGTCTATGGTGATAGTTAGCTTTTATGCAAAATTTGAGAAAAATCGGTTAATATCTTCAGGGGGCGCTGCGATCGCAAAGTTTTACCATAGCTTTGTTATGGATTTTATGGTTAAAATATCAAAAAGAATGCCTTTAGCTAGTCTCTTTGCGTTTTTTTACTCAAAAGATGTTTTCATGCATTAAAAGCATATGAAATGACTCACAAACATTATTTTATATGATATATTTATATTTTAAAAAAAATCACTTTTTTCACGTTTTTGTTTCTTTTTAAATGCTTGAAATATAAATATATCATATAAAATAATTTTTTGTGAGTTATTTCATATGCTTTGAATGCATGAATATATCTTATGAGTAAAAAAAATGCAATGAGATTACTAACGGCATTGTTTTTCATATTTTAACCATAAAATCCCGATAAAAGCTATGATAAAACTTTGCGATCGCAGCGCCCCCTGAAGATATTAACCGATTTTTCTCAAATTTTGCACAAAAGCTAACTATCACCAAAGACAACTTTTGGCAACTATTAGAAGTTGATCTGAAAAACTTTTTATTTTTCGCCCCACCCTAATGTACAGTCATAGAAGAAAAAAAAACGTAACACTCTGAATTATCCGGCTGTTATTCTTGCTAAGAGCAAAAGAAAGGTGTCTTCTGACATGGATTAAAGTCTTCTTTGAAACTATGTGAATAAAAGTGTGATAAAGGGCCATAAACAAAGTGAAATGAACACAAAGTCTGAATTTTTAATTGGGAACCCTACATTTGGTTACATAATAAGGTGTGCTGGGTACCAAGCGGCATTATTTTAGGACCAGTAGAGTAAAAGCTATGAACCACCAAAGATTTAGGGACCACCACCACATGTAAAATTCTACTTTCACGGTCGAAGTTTACGAAGAGTTGACAAATCATATTTCTTCGAAGAAATTAACTGAAGCTACTCGCTATAATACGTTTGCTTTTTGTAATTAATATAAACTTTCGGGTTTGTTAATGTTATAATATTTTTTGGAAATTAGGAGAAAAAAAATTTTGTTTGAGTTCAAGGGTGCGAAAATTCAATGCGAAATTCTATCTTTTTGATAAAACAAAGATAGATGCATTCTTTTTTGTCTTCGCACTAACTCTGGCAGCACAAACCTTCTGGATAGAGAGAACGTTTTAAAAGTCTTTGTATTTATATCAACTACTGTACTAGGATTGGCAATTATGTTAAAACCGTGGCCAATAATTTTAAAAAACGCCGAATCGTCGCTGATTTTTCCGAATGAACTTCCGAGATGTCACATTTTCCTGTGAATATCAAGTGTCTGCGTAAACAGTTTTCTGAATTGCTGCAAGTTGCATGAAAGCAGCATTCACCTTTCTTTATATAGAAATTTACTGCTGTTGTTTCAATTTTTAGCATACCTTAAAAACTACTCGATATTTTGAGCTCCCATTTTGGACACTCCTTTGAAATAACTTCTAGATTGTTTCTCCATAAAAATATTATATGGTTCCAGATCATCCTTTTTTCAAGTATTAATTTCATAATTCATAAAAAATTCAAAATTTCATCTGAGAAGAAGAAAAGGACGTTTTTATTTTGGGGTTGGTTCATTCTTTGAAAAAAAAAAAACAATCTTTGCCGTACCCAACGTGGCTTAGGTATTATATGCACAAGTATTAAAAATAATTTCAACATTACGGGGTGGTTTTATCTCAGTTCAGTTGTGAAGCAAATTTAAAACGAATTGGTATACAAAGTAAAATGATGATGCTGATCACAGATATGTGAAAAAAAGGTTTTTTTTTTTAATAGAAAATTTTAAAATTGATACCGATTGTCATATGAAGACGACCCCTTAATATCTATTTACCAATAGAAATTTATAGAGCACATTATTCCTGAAAAAATAACACATTACACGTGTCTCTGGTGTTGATTGTCTTCGAATACGAACGAGTGTTTCGTTTTTCTTTTTTTCTATGACTGTACCTTCTACCAAACAGTATTGTTGCAGTGGTTGCAACTCCAATATTAATTTAGAGATGGCGCTATAAGCGCGCCAAACAATGACTTTAACTTCGACTCGGTTCTTTAAAACTTTGCATTTTTGTGTAGTTGTGTTCTATTGTCCTCTTTATGTTTTGTGTGTTGAATGTGAAAGAAAACGTGAAAAAAAATACAAATGGGTCCTTATTAAAACTTTCGACCCTAAAGCCAAGTGCCCCCAGCCTCCATAAATACTTTCGCATAAGACGCATTTTAACAGTATTTAAACACAAAATATCAAGTGATACTACGTTCAGTTGAAAAAGCTATGAACCTACTGGAGATTGGAGATAACATAACAATGACATCACATTTTTTGACTTTCCTCTTAGAACTCATGTTGTATAAATCTTTTCTTTTTTTTTTTTGGAGAATTTTAGTACCGTAATAATTCAAATGCCAGCCAGATGGTTGGCCACTAGGCTTCTCGCTCTCCATTATTTTTCAGAAATAGAACCACAAACAGTTAATGCAAGCATTTGTCCAGGTGGGAAGCGTTCATACTTTGTCCAGAATCACAAAGAGTACATATAGCAGATGAAACAATATTAAAACTGGAAAGATAAGCACGAAGAATATTGAAAGATTTTCTTCATCATATTCTCTTTCACCATTTGCCAAAAACAGCATGTTAAGGTCTGTAAGAACAGACTGCCATCAGAATTCTAAACTCATGTTTGTGAAAATTGCAACACCATGAAGGAATCGTCATAATTGGATAAAATTTAATACACAGCTGAGGTTGTGGTAAAATTTACGAAAATAATCAATTGAAACAAAGTTAAATATTTAACAGATTGTTTTGCATTGATAATGTTGAATATTTTACTGTACGACGTGTTGTGAGTCCACGTTTTACTAATTGTGATGACTATATCGGTAGCATACCTTTAAATACGAACATAGTCTTTGAATGATTGTGCAGAAGATGATTTTTGTCTCCAAATTATATACCATTGATAAAGGTGGCTGGAGAAGAAATTCAAAAATGAGAGTCGTCAAAATTCGAGATATAGAAGTTTTCGGGATAAATCATTCGAAATAAACATGATATAAAACATTAACTATGCTATAAAAGCAGGGAAATTGAAAAATTCCGACATACAGAGGTTTTCGAGATAGTCAGGTTCTACTGAACTATTTTTTGTTTAAATGTCACTCCATCCCAATACATTCAATATAATGTATTACATTTTACAGTACTCTGTTGCACTAAAACTGTTCAGCCTTGCACTTGTTTTGCAATAGATTTCAATTCAAATCTGCCATATTCAATTGAACATACGCAACTAGAAGATTCTTTGAAATCTTTTTCATACAACGACCCAAAATATTTCGCTTCTGAAATCCCACATATTGGAATTAGCATTCTGAAAAGAAAGAAAATAAAATACAGGGTGGTTATAAATTAACATGAGGTGTTTGGATCTCTCTAGCGCATGAAGTACTGGGGAAACATTGTCAAATTTCACGGGCACACATATTAGGCCATGGGATTTTGATTTCTGAAAAAAAAAAAAAAAAAGTTTAAAAAATCACCACCAGGGCAAATTTTGGCGCTGCAAAAGTGTATTAATTACTCTGATTATCGAAGAGTTAAATGCTACTGACAGAATATGCATCCATTTTATTTGCAAAAATTGTGTTTTATCATAAAATTGGTTTAATATGATCACTATTGCAAAGTTGCAAGAACTGAAAACGATGCACAACATTTTCCACGGTAGCTCGTAACAAATCATAATTGATTTTTCGGACTTTCAAAGTTACGGTATTTTTTAGCAATGCTCACACATTGTTGCTTTTCACAACTGCTTCAGTTGCTGAAATTCTCGAAGGATGGCATTGGGGTCATTCCATTTTAAATCAACAAATGGGGTGCGCATCACCATTTTTGATTTTGACGAAAATTTGCATGTGTATTCCTTTTACTTCCCAGTGCTCAAAATAGTGTTAACTTTATTTTTAAAAAATTTACCCTTTGATATATAGGCCCTTTTTGTTGTTGGCAACAGCGAAAATCGGGCGTTTTGATGCTTTGTCTTATGAACTATAACTTTTTTTCTATCAAAGATTTTGAGCTCAACTATAGCTCATTGGAAAGCTAAGAAAAAGATCTTTTTATATATGCTATCAATAAATTTCAGATTTACAAAAAATACTTATTTTTTCACGGTCAAAGTTCACGACGAAAATGATATTTTTTACAACTTTCGAACATTAAAAAACCCATGAAGGGTTCAAAGTAACAAGCTGATTTTTTCATCATATATTCATAGTCATGGCTACTTACTGTATAAAAAAAATTGGCTTATTATTCCATCCCCTTTATGAGATATGCCCCCCCAAAGTTGTAAATTTTTTAAAAAATCCAATTTTCAGCGCTAAAAAAATGCATGTGGGGGGCATGATAAAAATTTTTTAATTTATGGTATTTTAAGTACTTTTTACCAGCTTTCTAATAAAACAAAAATTGAGTTGTTATTCAAAGGCGTTTGGCAGATATAAGGGACTGAACTTTTAAAAAATTGCACAAAAACAACACAATTATTTTCATATTTTTAAATCTTTTTTTTTTTAATTTAAATGTTATTATATACCTTATTCTTTGCCTTAAATGCTAAAAGGCTAAGAAGACCCATGAAGAAACATATTTAAAAATTAATAAGATAGTTTAATATTTTTAACACCTGGGAATATAGAATACCACTAAACTTGTCTGATTTTTAAACATCTGATTGCTACCTACAACAGGACTGAGCATTTCTCAACTTGTCCAGGTTTGTTCATACCATGTGGTCATCCTTGTTCGGACTTGCTCTCACATGTGTATCTTAGTTGTCTTTCAAATTCTGAAAGACGTAGGTTGTTGAGCTAGTGTTTCTGCTGTAAAATCGTGAGAAGCTGATGTGATTTCTTTTCATTTCAAGTTCATTCATATTCACAGAATGTTTTGTTAAAGGTAAAAGAAGAAATTCTTTAGAATCCTTAAATATAAATTTAAATTTGTCTTTCTGCATGTAAACTGTGAATAAGTTATGGATAACCCTAAATGCTCCATAGGAGTTTTTGAGAATGATGATTGTAATATTTTAAGTTACAGTAGGCAGTCTACTGTAAATAGTATTTCTGAGTACAGTGATGATGATAAAACTTTACTGCACCTGAGAACTAGGTGTAAAACTATTGAAACTCTTTGTACCTACCAGCAAGAAATTCCATAAAGGCGGCAAAACTTGGCAAGAAATTTTTTTGCATGGTAGGTACAAACAGTTTCAATAGTTTTACACCCAGTACTCAGGTGCAGTAAAGTTTTATCATCATCACTGTACTCAGAAATACTATTTACAGTAGACTGCCTACTATAACTTAAAATATTACAATCATCATTCTCAAAAACTCCTATGGAGCATTTAGGGTTATCCATAACTTATTCACAGTTTACATGCAGAAAGACAAATTTAAATTTATATTTAAGGATTCTAAGGAATTTCTTCTTTTACCTTTAACAAAACATTCTGTGAATATGAATGAACTTGAAATGAAAAGAAATCACATCAGCTTCTCACGATTTTACAGCAGAAACACTAGCTCAACAACCTACTTCTTTCAGAATTTGAAAGACAACTAAGATACACATGTGAGAGCAAGTCAGAACAAGGATGACCACATGGTATGAACAAACCTGGACAAGTTGAGAAATGCTCAGTCCTGTTGTAGGTAGCAATCAGATGTTTAAAAATCAGACAAGTTTAGTGGTATTCTATATTCCCAGGTGTTAAAAATATTAAATTATCTTATTAAACTTTAAATATGTTTCTTCATGGGTCTTCTTAGCCTTTTAGCATTTAAGGCAAAGAATAAGGTATATAATTACATTTAAATTAAAAAAAAGATTTAAAAAAATGAAAATAATCGTGTTGTTTTTGTGCAATTTTTTGAAAGTTTAGTCCCTTATATCTGCCAAACGCCTTTGAATAACAACTCAATTTTTGTTTTATTAGAAAGCTGGTAAAAAGTACTTAAAATACCACAAATGAAAAAAATTTTATCATGCCCCCCACATGCATTTTTTTAGCGTTGAAAACTGGATTTTTTGAAAAATTTACAACTTTGGGGGGGCATATCTCATAAAGGGGATGGAATAACAAGCCAATTTTTTTTATACAGTAAGTAGCCATGACTATGAATACATGATGAAAAAATCGGCTTGTTACTTTGAACCCTTCATGGGTTTTTTAATGTTCGAAAGTAGTAAAAAATGTCATTTTCGTCGTGAACTTTGACCTTGAAAAAATAAGTATTTTTTTAAAATATGAAATTTATTGATAGCATATATAAAAAGATCTTTTTCTTAGCTTTCCAATGAGCTATAGTTGAGCTCAAAATCTTTGATAGAAAAAAAGTTATAGTTCATAAGACAAAGCATCAAAACGCCCGGTTTTCGCTGTTGCCAACAACAAAAAGGGCCTATATATCAAAGGGTAAATTTTTTAAAAATAAAACGAACACTATTTTGAGCTCTGGGAAGTAAAAAGAATACACATGCAAATTTTCATCAAAATCAAAAATGGTGATGCAACAACTTTTTTGAAAATTTGTTGATTTAAAATGGAATGACCCATTGGCATTTTAATTTCGCTTGTAATTCAACTTCGCCAACAAAGCACGGCCCCGCAAGGTAAGAGGCATCTAAAGGCAACTGGGCGAAGAATGATGAGCATTCTCTCAGTCCGTCATTTTGACTGATGATCGCTAAATAGATATTTCAGAAGCATCGTGAAAAAAATTGAATAAAAGTTGTGCATTACACACATAACTGTCGCAAAATTAAATACTTTAATTTAGAATTCAGATCTTAGGGCATGAGAATCAAATTAAATTTTTTTGGGAGCACGGATTTTTTCTGAATTCTGGTTCCGCAAAGAAAGAATTTTAAACACATTTCCAGACTTTCTGCGGATATATTTCACACATAAGTTTCATGACGAAATTAAAGAAATTTGAAATCACGTCTACTTACCAGTTAAAAATGATTTCACTTTGCCTTTATATATCCAAATGCTCCTTTTCCCGATTGTCATTCAGTAGGGTCAATTCATGACCTGAACAAGACCAATGATGAGTACGGGTGATGATAATTTATGAATTAAATCGCTCGGTGCATGTGGCTCTCGCAACGGCCACGTGCATGTTCTCTGAGTCTTCTATCTTGCTGAATGACTAATCTTAACAGAGCAATACAAATTGTGCATTTCAATTCCGTACGGTGAAGTAGTTCGTCCAAGCGTAGTGTTCACTGATTTTGCCTTCACGTACTTCGCTTGTCCCTGCTCAAATTATTACTGAACGGCATTTGAATGAGGGACAACGATTTACCAATAGAAATGTTTAGAGAACATTATCTCCTGATCGCTAGTTTTTTAAAATTATAACTCAAAGATATTGTGAAAGGATATTCGTTGCCTACAGACTTCAAATTTCTTACAAAATTAGTTCGAGTCCCTTAGATTTGCACCTTTTTAGCCTACTTTCCCATTAAAAATAAAACAAAGACGAAAAAAGTATGAAAAGTAACTTAATGCATCTAAAAAAATATCGCCAAGTCCAAAAAATATCGCCAAGTTAAAAAAATATCGCCAAGTTAAAAAAATATCGCCAAGTTAAAAAAATAAAAAGGTAAAATGAATATCGAAAAATTAAAAGTTTGAAAGTAGGGTATTGAGATGGGGAATTTGTGTGTCGGTCGGTCGGTCGGTCGGTCTGTCCCCCCTAATAACTTTTGAATGAACATTCCGATTTGGACAAACTTTTTTTTGTTGGAAAGATCTCGGCGAGTACAGCTCATTCCCATATTTGATTTTTCGATTTGAACAATTTTTGGTTCAACTTTGAACCGTTCAAACAACCTGTGCCGCGATACTAACTTTTGAGTGAACAGTCCGATTTGAACAAATTTTTTTTTTGTTCGAAAGATCTTATCAAGGATACTTCATTCCCGTATTTACATTTCCGATTTGAACAATTTTTCGTTCAACATTGAACCGCTCAAGCAAGCTAGCACCCCTAATAACTTTTGAGAGAACAGTCCGATTTAAATAATTTTTTTTTGTTCGAAGGATCACAGCAAGGATACTTCATTACCGTACTTAAATTTTCAATTTGAACATTTTTTCGTTCAACATTGAACCGTTCAAGCAACCTTTCCCCACTTAATAACTTCTGAGTGAACCATCCGAATGGAATAAACTTTTTTTTGTTGGAAAGATCTCGGAGAGTACAGCTCATTCCCATATTTGATTTTTCGATTTGAACAATTTTTGGTTCAACTTTGAACCGTTCAAACAACCTGTCCCGCGATACTAACTTTTTAGTGAACAGTTCGATTTGAACCACCTTTTTTTTGTTCGAAAGATCTCGGCAAGGATACTTCATTACCGTACATTACCGTATTTAAATTTTCAATTTGAACATTTTTTCGTTCAACATTGCACCGTTCAAACAACCTTTCCCCACCCGATAACTTTTAAGTGAACTGTCCGAATTGAATAAACTTTTCTTTGTTCGAAAGATCTCGGAGAGACTCATTCCCATATTTCACTTTTCAATTTGAACCATTTTTCGTTCAATGATGAACCGTTCAGAAAAATTTTTAACATGAGCGCCTACGGGGAAATTTAAATTGAATGTTGATTCTGAACTTAAAGGAAGATTTCCTTCAAACTAACTTTGTAAGAAAATGGTTTTGATAAATAATGTATTATATGACTATTAACTATGACAGTTACATTCTTTAAATGGTGCGACAAAACTTTATTCACTCGTTCATTTACTTTTTACGTGTCTATTTCATCTGATTTGAGAGGGGTATATTTTGCTTCTAAGAAATCAGCTTTAAGTGCTATAAAGGAATGTTTGACATAATTTTCAGTTTCAGATAATTAATAGAATATTGATCAGATGCTAGAATGCTGATATCGATGTACGGGAAAGTAGGCTCGTTTAGTTCTTGAAAACTTGTTTTAAACTTCGAACTTGTCTTTTCTAAGTTAATTTTTTGAGTGTAAATTTCACATACTTCACCAGAAGGGGGGGGGGTGCAAAAAAATCCCCTACTCCCTAATATTATATGCCGCTGGAAAGAGTTTCTTTTTTTCCGAAAAATATCATTTTTTTTGTAACAATAGGCTGATAAAAAACAGCTTGACTGTAACAAAAGAACGTAGGGGGTAAAGGGAAATATGACACTTAGGTAACAGAGAGGTCAAACATGTTGTAATAAAAGTGTGCCGTCATCATTCATGCACAGCCACCCATGTACTTTTTTAAGGGGTCCGCTACTTGAAGCGTTTGGGAAGCCTTGCATCAGAATACATATTTCTCGGTAACTGAGACATGTGTATCCCAAGTAGCACACTTCGTTTTTTAAAGGTTGTAAAATGGTTATTAACGTTGTAATTGTGTGTAACGTTGTGTGTAACGTTGTGTGTAACGTTGGCTTGCCGCTAGAGGGCGCTAGTGTTGCAGGAGAGATTTTTGCTGCTCTGAGATAAGTGATTTTTAATGTAAATCTTTGATTTTTACTACTTTAGTTTAGATTATTTGAGTGTATTTTATCATATAATTTAGTATTTTTGTGTATTTGAGACTTATTTTTGTTTTATTTGCATTTTTAAAGGGTTTTTCAATTTTTAAAGCTAAGCCTAAAATGTGGTGATTTCTTTGTTGTTAAGCCTGTGTGCTTTGTTGGGTGTAGCAATTTAGTTTATTTATATTTACTGCTGTCTTAGTTTTCTATATTCTATGTATCTTTAAGCTCTAATGCTTTTTTATTTTTATTATTAGTATTTATACTTCAATTTTGCATTTTTGTCTCTTTTGTATTGCCTTCATAAGTGGAGTATTTTGAGTTAGTATGGGTGTTATATGCATTTGGAAAGAGGTTAAGAGTGGGAAGGGGAGCAACAGGTGGATTTCTTGTGACCTTTGTCAGATGTTCTGCCAGTATGAGGGAAAGGAGGAGTCAATTTGTGAGCTGGATTATATTTGCACCAAGTGTGCTGAGCTCTCAGAATTGAAACATAGCATGACCATTTTGCAGGCCCAAATAGCCTTAGGTTGTGGGTTAGAGGAGGATCAGATAAGCACTCCAAATGGAAAGGGAGAAATTACTAAAAAGGATGTGGGCATTAGCTGTGAATTAGTTAGTAGGGATGTTCCAGAGTTGAAGGGGGAAGTTATTAGTAAGGAGACAGACTGGGAAATGAAGGGGGTAATTTTGGGAGAC
>JAXGGA010015696.1:0-28488 GCA_038373865.1 Uloborus plumipes
GGGGGAAAAAAATGTTTAAAAAAAATGTTGGTCCACCCTGGGGGAAAAAACAATCCAAATTATTTTCCTCTATCTTCTTTCAACTAACTTAAAAAATCTTTTCTTTAATTTGTATTTTTTAATTTAAAAGAGAAAACTATTAAACACAGGGTAGGGGAAAGAAGAAAAACAAAAAGAATCCTTTCTCAAAAAAAATCGAATACCCATTTCTTTAAAATCAAATTTTCAACGAGTCATTTCATTAAGAACCAACTGACTAATAACATTTAAATGTAAAGATATAAATAGAATTTTTCTAACTAGAAACAACTGTTTAAAAAGAAATGAGCTGAAATGTCTTTCCAAAACTAATCAAAAGCGTTCTAACGACAAGTTTTGCTCGATTTGATTTAATCAATCCGATGGCTTAAAAGAACTATTCCTTTGAGAATGAATTAATTGGTTGAGAAAGTGAGGATTCATTTTCAGTGACACATGATTCAACTTATTGTCGCATTTCTTTTTATCGCCATTTTGAAAAGAAGTAAAACTTCCATCGTTGCGCTGCTCGAACATTAGGAATAAATTTATTTCGGAGCGTTAGGATGATTGGAAATTCACCAAGTGCTTTTGACGTACTTCTTGAAATGAATTAAAATTCATGACATTTTGTTATATCTTTGCAGACAATCGGGTATTTTCTAAAGGGAAAACAAGGCTTTTTTGCATTGATTCAAAACTTTATTCAATTTAATGATTTTATTTCTGAATAAAATCCAATGACTGATTCAGAAAGATGTTGGAGGACATTTTCGTAGGGTCTCAGCATTGAGGTTATGGTGTAGTACTTAAGATTTTAGTTGATATTACAAGTAATTCAAATAAATTTAAGCACAAGGTGGGGCGATTGTAAGATGTCAAATGACTATATACAGGGTGTCCAGTGTCCACTCCTATCGTGGCCTAATAGCTAATTTCTAAACCGTTAGAGATAAGCATGTAGTTCATTTAAGAAACAATCTCTTAATTTCGAAAGGAATTTGGGTCTATAAAATGTTTTTCAAAAAATCAAATTTTGAAAGAGTTACGAAATTTAAATTTTTATACAAAACCCCAATCGTATCAATCCTATTTAGTAAAACATTCTTGACACTGTAACGTTTGAAACTAAAAAAAAATCACTGTTCTACGACAAAAATTGACCTAGTTATGACGTTTTGAAAAATCAAGATTTTGAAGAATTTCATGACGTCATCAAGAGATCGCTTAAGGGACCGTATGCGAAATCCTTCAAAATCTCGATTTCTCAAAACGCCATAACTCGGTCAATTTTTGTCGTAGACCAGTTTTTTTTTTTTTTTTTTTAGTTTTTAACGTTACAGTGTCAAGAATGTTTTACTAAATATGATTGATAGGACTGGGGGCTGTATAAAAATTTAAATTTCGTAACTCCTTCAAAATTTTATTTTTTGAAAAACATTTCATAGACCCAAATTCCTTTCGTAATGAAGAGATTTTTTCTTAAATGAACTATGTTCTTGTCTCTAACGGTTTAGAAATTAGCTATTGGGCCACGATAGGAGTGGACACCCTGTATATTAATTCTCGATGACTGTGCAGTCTGCACATGAAACTTTTGCTGCCTTGTACTTTGATCCAGTTATGAATCAGTAGTGCAGAGACCATAAAGACGGGAAAATTCCGTTTTCGTTCGGAATTTCAGGTAATATTTCCGTTTTTTTTTCAGGAAAAAATACGTTTTGAATTGTCAACGGAAATTTATTGTTCAACTCAGTTGTAAAATTCCTGAAAATTCAGGTTTTTTTTAGTGCATAAGCAGCAGCCACAAAAACGGAGAAAATCCGTTTTCTTCTTTAAAACTCGGTGATTCTCAGAATATTCCCGTTTTTTTAAGAAGAAAATACGTTCTGAAGCGAAAACAGAAATCTTCTGTTAAAATCAGTTGAAAACTTCCTGAAAATTCAGGTTTTTTTTAAACAGTGTATAGGACCGCTTTTGGCATGAAAAATTGGGAAACTTCGGTTGTACCGATTCTATCTGTTTTAGTTTAGCAGTGGAAGAGAAAAATAGCCGAGAGCATTTTTTGGCATGTTTCGTTCATTTCGATGTGACGCTACTTCGTTTTTTTAAACAGTGTATAGGACCGCTTTTGGCATGGAAAATTGGGAAACTTCAGTTGTACCGATTCTATCTGTTTTAGTTTAGCAGTGGAAGAGAAAAATAGCCGAGAGCATTTTTTGGCATGTTTCGTTCATTTCGATGTGACGCTACTTCGTTTTTTTAAACAGTGTATAGGACCGCTTTTGGCATGGAAAATTGGGAAACTTCAGTTGTACCGATTCTATCTGTTTTAGTTTAGCAGTGGAAGAGAAAAATAGCCGAGAGCATTTTTTGGCATGTTTCGTTCATTTCGATGTGACGCTACTTCGTTTTTTTAAACAGTGTATAGGACCGCTTTTGGCATGGAAAATTGGGAAACTTCAGTTGTACCGATTCTATCTGTTTTATTTTAGCAGTGGAAGAGAAAAATAGCCGAGAGCATTTTTTGGCATGTTTCGTTCATTTCGATGTGACGCTAATTCGGCATACTGGCATTCTTGAAACTTAATAGATGATTCAGTTCCTGTCTACAAACCGAGTTTTCATCATTCTGTCTCGTCAGTGGTCGGACAGTATTAAGAAAACTTTCAAACAAATAATAATGCATATTTGAAGCTGGAAGTAAACTTCGCCATGTTTCTGTTTTTTAATTTTAAATATTGTTTTTAAATAACGTTGATAGCTTTCTTTACTAATAATAAAGCTGAAGGTGGGTCTGTCTTTCTTTCCTTCATTTTGTCTGCCTGTTACGCGCGTAGCGCCAAAACCGTTTGGTCGATTTTCGTGAAATTAAAAATAAAGAAGCCAAATAAATGAATATTTAAAATATATGAATAAAAATTGAGTATGACAATTCTAAACGTTTCACCATCAACATTAAAAAATTAAAGAGAACAATTAATATGTGATACCTCAAATTCATCTAAGAATTTGGTCGAATGCATAACTTTTAGATTTAACAATTTCCCTCTTAAATGTTTTGTTCCTTTTATCTTATTATATACCTAAAGAGCTTTTGTTAAAAATTATTTTCCTTGTCTTCTTAGTACAGTATATTTACAGCTACAGTTTTCATTTATTAGCCATAGCTCAAATACAGTTACAAAATCACTAATCGTAAAAAAATAGTTTCAATTTCTTTTTGACATAAGTTCTGCAAAAAGTATTCAAGCTCTATGGATAGTTCTTCTGTTCTACAGGGGTATCCTACCCCCCCCCCCTTTGTGAATTTTTAACAATCAATATTGAAAGCGATGAATATAAGTTAGTTTCTACGAGCTCGATAAAATAATGTTTATTACGATATTTATAACGAATAAAAAATCAAAAAAATGTAAACTAATTTTTTTTAAAACGTAGAATACTTTGACGGAGAAAACTTCTAATTAGTCAGAGAAAAATTTAACATTTTTTCAATTAACGTATTTTTTTTTAATTCCCGTTTTAGAAAATTTTTTTAACATTAAATATTGTTTATTAGGATATTTTATAATGAATAAAAAATATAAAAAGGTACGCCGAAATTTTTGTACCAACTAAATTTTTTTGAAACTTAGAGTAAACACGTGGCTGCAATTCTTAATCGCGAAAACTTTTTAATTAGTCAGAAACAAATTTAACAGTTCGTTTTTTTTCTAATTCTTTTTATTCCCGTTTTGGAAAAGTTGGCTAACACTGAAAAAGTAAGAGAGTCATTAATGTATACCATAAGATATCTACTGGCAGAATAACATCTATTAATCATTACATAGTTTCCGATTCGGAATCTGAACATTAAATCTGTCATTAAATTAAGGTAAATATCGATCGAGCGAAATCCTTATTTCCGGCTCCAGATATACCCCCGGGTGCTGTCGCTAACTTCTTTTTCCCGTGCATTGACTGCAGCTAACTGTGACTTCCCTCAGGAAAATGGTTTCTATTCCACGAAGCATGTGTGTTATTGCACAAGGAGATGTACGGATAAGATTCATCTATTTATCTTTTTCGAGATTGGAATTTTTCTCGCAATGATTTCGTTACCTATTTCTTTGTATGTAGGAGAAAGGACCAATACTGGTAAGATTTCTACTCATACGTTCATCGTTAACCCATTTATGCCCAAGTTTTTTTTAAACAATTTTTTTCAATTTTTATCTGCTTAAAACTCTTACTTGGAATGGTTTACATACATTTTAGGCTTAAAATAGTTCGCCGTTGCCATATTTATTAAGTTATAGAACGTCCTATTTATGGGATATTTTGCAGATATCTCAGTAAAACACGACCTTACTTGATTTTACTTTTGCAAAGTAACATTATAGAAAGCATCTGTAATCAATTTTAAGCAAATCATTTCAAAATAGTTTGATTTTATGAAAAAAAAAATCGCCAAAAAAACTTACTTTCTGTGGCTACCCACGCTGGATCGTTGCTTGACTGATTTGTCTGAAAATAGCTGTCAATATATTAACCCTGATGTCCAAATAGGGGCTCTAACTGGTTTTCTCAAGAACAAGGACTATTTAACTTGGGAAAAACAGCTTTAGTAAAAAGATATACCCCTTTACAGGTTTTTGTATGCAGTAACTAACAAGCGTCCCGTTTTTAGGACACTGGGCATAAATGGGTTAAAGCCCCTTTTATAAAATATCTTTAAATAGTACACAAAGTGAAAAATGTAAGAGCGATATATGAAGTGTTTGAAAGAGCATACTGTTTTTTTTTTCCATTCCATCTCTTTGGGACTTTAAATATGATATTTTCTTCTTTAATTTCAGGTATATTTTTCAGTTCTGCTTTTACGAGATTTCCCCAGTTGAAAAGCCAAAAATAGCGACATTCCCAGGTAACTTTAATTATGTGGTTTGTCTTATGTCGTTGTCATATTATTGCATTTTTGCATATAGATTGATTATAATTAAATTTTAAAACGCTCTATAATTTAACTACGACTTATCAGAATTACTTTAGATATTTCACCGGGACAGTCGTGAGTCCACGTGAATTAATTTAGCGAATGAAAAGCAATGGAAGAGTTTCCGAAATTTCAAAAGTATTTTTTTTTTTTTTTGAATGAACATTCTTCAAAACATAGGAATTGACCATTTTTTTTTAAATTTTTGACACATTTATATGTTTTTATGAATTATTTTAACCGGTGCGCAGATGCTATTCCGAAAAAAGCCGCATCTGCGCATGACGTCAGTGGTGCACATAAGCGCGAAATCTAATTGGTTGTAGTGAGATGACGAAGGTCGTGACGTCACCTATTCCTGCGATTAGACAACTCAAGTCAAGCAAAATGTTAGTAAACGAATTGAGAGCTGTTAGGTGTACCACTGACGTCACAAAAACCACGCCCCGTTTTCAAGGTAGGGTATTTAAAAAAATTAATAAAAAATAAACTGTTGGGAAAATTAACGTATACTTTTGCAGTACTTTTGACTGAAGGAAACTCCCCCATCATAAAATTTTCCAATGGATGGTTTGTCAAAGTCCATATTGCTGCAGAGATGTGCTAATTACTAAGTTGCAAATGCTCACCGCGGGCAAAGCTGCGATAAAAAGGCAGAGTAAAAAATATCTGCTTATAAAATACGCTGTTTTCAGTTCCCAACGAGTAACGGAATACGGTGGAGTACACATTGCACGACTGTAAGTATTTGCTTCAAACGGCTTCTTTTTTTTCTCCTGCCACAATCATAGTTTTCTAATGTAAAGTAATGCATGCTTTTATCTATTGAATAATATTTTTTTCGTAAAGCCTCAGAATCTATTGGTTTTCTTTCAACCAAAAAAAATTCCATTCTTTAATAGTCTAATACTCTCTTTAGCAGTCATTTTCCCTTAATTTATCCTAATAGCTCCATCTATTATTTTTCGTTCACCACACAAATTGTCATGGCATTGCGACTGTTCTGGCGAAATATCAAGTCATTATAAATAATAGTTCTTAAATTACGGCCTTTGAAATTAAATTTTTTGTATAATCACCCTGTATATTACCAATAAAACTTTTTTACTCAGAAAAGAATTTTGACAGAAAGGAATTTTCTTGCACTTCTAACTCACTTGCTTTTATTACCTTCTATAAAATGTAAAACTTCATATCAAATTGTAGTTGAGAAACAACTGGAAAGCGAATTGATCGGCTACTGATTCTGTTACATCAAATGAAATAAAATAAAGACACTTGGCATGCTAGCGACTCCTGCCCCTTACAAAATTGCTTGGTTGTTTCAGTCCGCTGAAAGAACCGCATTTTTTTATAGTACTGAAAGGGAAGGAATTTTTCCACTACCAGGCACTCAAGGCAAGTACTAAAGATCCATTCGAAGACTTTTTACAAGCACGTGCTCCGAATGTACTGGTAGGTATATGATGGTACCGTGCTCAAAATCCTAAAACTTCATATTCCGAGCTTAGCACCTTATTCACTAAGCTTCCCATGACCCCATTAACAAATACACACAAAATAGTCTAGAGATTTTTTTTATCTTTATTAGTAGCTTCCAGAAACTAACACGAAATGTTAAACATTGACTAACACAAAGCACATCCATAAACACAAGATTTTACAAACAGCTACAAGTTTTCAGAATACGTAAAGAGTTACAGTAAATATACATTTGCTTATCAAATAAAATACCTCCAGGTAACTTATTATAATATACATAATTTGCTCATGCAGTGCTTTTAACCACAACCTAATGTTTTTGAATATCAATATTGATGTTTTCGGGGGAGAATTGTAAATTCCGATAAAAATATCGTCATTTCGTAAACTTATCTGCATAGGAAAACATGTTTTGTATCATACTAGATGATGCAGTACAGTTTTCAAACTATTGTTATCTATATATATAAAAGAAAGTCGTGTTAGTTACACTACTTATAACTCAAGAACGGCTGTACCGATATGGCTAAAAATTGGTGGGTAGGTAGCTTAGAGCCAGGAGACGGACATAGGCTATAATTTATGTGCATCAGTTACATAAATAGAAAAACTGTCTTATTGACTAAGCCTTTTTTGACACCTCCATGGCTGAGCGACATAAAGCACACGTTCTGGCAGCTTCCGGTGCGCAGTAAACAGGTTGTAAGTTAGCGGTGCGTTGAGTGTTATTTGACTTTTTTGTGAAATCTATCTATATATATAAAAGAAAGTCGTGTTAGTTACACTACTTATAACTCAAGAACGGCTGTACCGATATGGCTAAAAATTGGTGGGTAGGTAGCTTAGAACCAGGAGACGGACATAGGCTATAATTTATGTGTGTCAGTTACATAAATAGAAAAACTGTCTTATTGACTAAGCCTCTTTTGACACCTCCATGGCTGAGCGACATAAAGCACACGTTCTGGCAGCTACCGGTGCGCAGTAAACAGGTTGTAAGCTAGCGGTGCGTTGAGTGTTATTTGACTTTTTTGTGAAGTAAATTACAAACAAACGCGTTACTTCCCTTGAAATTTATATGTGATAAGCTGTCAGAAACGATTGTCACTTAAGAGTTTTTACGCTTCTGAGCCTGAGAGGTAGAGAGCGCTTGATGAGATAGCTCCTGCACTGCAGTTAAAGGGGTTATCCTTCTCACTACTATTCTATCTTCTATATATATATAAAAGAAAGTCGTGTTAGTTACACTACTTATAACTCAAGAACGGCTGTACCGATATGGCTAAAAATTGGTGGGTAGGTAGCTTAGAGCCAGGAGACGGACATAGGCTATAATTTATGTGTGTCAGTTACATAAAATTTGGAAAAATGTCTTATTGACTAAGCCTTTTTACTAAGCCTTTTTTAAACACCTCATGGCTGAGCGACATAAAGCACACGTTCTGGCAGCTACCGGTGCGCAGTAAACAGGTTGTAAGTTAGCGGGGCGTTGAGCGTTATTTGACTTTTTCGTGAAATCTATATATATAAAAGAAAGTCGTGTTAGTTACACTACTTATAACTCAAGAACGGCTGTACCGATATGGCTAAAAATTGGTGGGTAGGTAGCTTAGAGCCAGGAGACGGACATAGGCTATAATTTATGTGTGTCAGTTACATAAATAGAAAAACTGTCGTATTGACTAAGCCTTTTTTGACACCTCCATGGCTGAGCGACATAAAGCACACGTTCTGGCAGCTACCGGTGCGCAGTAAACAGGTTGTAAGTTAGCGGGGCGTTGAGTGTTATTTGACTTTTTCGTGAAATAAATTATAAATAAACACGTTACTTCCTTTGACATTTATATGTGATAAGCTGTCAGAAACGATTGCTCATTACTAGGATCCCGATAATACCAACCGATATACAGTTTGAATTTAAAAGACTTCAATTTCCGATCCGTCTTGCATTTGTCATGACCTTTAACAAATCACAATTCCAATCCTTAAAAGTTTGTGGTTTTGAATCTAGAATATCACTGTTTCTCCCATGGTCAATTATATGTGGCATGTTTACGGGTCGGAAGACCATCTGTGTTGTTTCTTTTTGCGCCTGATAATAAAACAAAAAATATTGTGCAACACAAGGTACTTTAGTGAAGAGCAACCTATGTACTAAAATACAGAAACAATAATGAATGATTAATGTAGGTACTTAATTTTTTTTTGTATTTTCTAATAATAAAAAACTTAATAAATTCAAAAATTTTCTTATTTATTGCCTTTAAGGCGGAACAGAGTTCGCCGTGTCAGCTAGTTGCACATAAAAGTGAAAGTATCTGACATTTTTGCATTCAATTATAAATTGCTTATTTAGAAGAGAAAAACATCACCCATTCTACTTTTCCAAAATAATATAAAGCCTGAATATTATTTACAAGTAGAATGATATGAAAATGCCTTTTTGCATAATATTTTATTGCCATTTCTAAGCCATGAGAAATGCATTTCGTAATAGAAAACTTTGCATCGTTTCTTACCAGCCTCAATAAAGACAGCTTTAATGTTGTAAGTCGATAGTTTATGTTTCTCTGTTAGGAAAATTTTATCAATAAGTTTCTTTTTTGGATAAGCATATTTTCAAAATATGTCTACTGATTTTTTATTTTTGAAATGTAAAAGTTTATAAGTAAACTGAATAGTATTGGAAAAAAATAATAAAATGCTCTTTAGGATATAAAGTAGTAAAGAGAGGCATTAAAATTTTGTTACGCTAACACTAAGACCGTGTTTTTTTAAACAGATCTAAAACATTTCGGATTGAATTCTGATATATAAAAAAAAAGGCGCATAAGTGAGAGAGACGTATAAATGAACAAAACTATTTAAAGGACTAAAACTCAACATGGTTCTAATCAGAGAGTGAATAAGAATGTTTCTATAGAAAAGGAACATATACAATTACTGTAACGTACCTATAATGATTAAGGGAAAACAAAAAGTGTAGCATACCTAATTACAAACTGTTCCCTTTAAAACGATGCATAATAGATATTTGTTCCTCTCCAAACTCTAGTTCATGCGAAAAAAATGCCTTCCGTGTGCAATAAAGGTGAAATATTAAAGAGGAAAGTAACGAAAAATGCTTATTTTTTAAAGAAAATTAATAAATTTTCATACATTTTAGGGAAAATTCGGCGCATAAGTGAAATATTTATCTTTAGAGCGACGTATAAACGAACGATACTATCATTATTTTGCTATGGAATGTGCTGGGACCATTTAAAATCGTCGTATAAGTGAAAAAAGCGCATAAATGAGGCGGCGTATAAGTGAGAGTTTACTGTATGTTTTTTTTATTTATTATTTATTTATCTTTCTTTACTTCGTTGTTGCATAAGCTTCTGCATAAAAGAACAAACTGACACTCAAAAAGGATTTTTTTTTTCCGTTTTTAATTTTTACTTTAATCTCCCAGCATCTGCATCTGCGATAAATTTCCTGCAAAGACATATTTTAAAGCTCTCCATTTATTTAAAACATTTTCTGGTAACTTGCGTCTGAGCTTAAAGAATTTCTCAAAAAAAAAAAAAAAAAAGAACACGCCGTCATTCTTAAGATATTTATCTCCTATTAAATGATTTTTTTCTCTGTATTATATATTTTCAGTAAAAAATATTGCATGCAGCTGTTGATGAAATTAAATTTGTGTTTAAGCGTGGATATTCATCTTCCTTTTGTATTAATTTAAGTTTAATTGTCTTAATTTGCATTGTAATTCACTTTCAAATTTTGGCTTTTGTATCAGAAAATTGAATTCAGTATAGACAGAATTTTATAATACTGTAGCAAAAAATGTAAGAAACATTTATTTAATGAACTGGAAAATTATGTTATTGTACAGAAATCCTAATTTTTGATTAAAAAAATATATGTTAGTAAAGTATTGATGATTTGCATTAATTGTCAGAGATGTTGATTTTGATTAGAATGAAACAAAGAGTGATTCCATACCAACTCACCTAACGGGGATCACACTGCCGACTCGGATTTTCTTTAAATTTGGCACACAGGTTGATTATATAGAGGAATGGAAAAGTCCAAATTTTTTAGGTTCCTGCTCCACTTATTTTTTGAGATACATGCCCTCAAAGTTTGTCCACTCCGTCAAAATACTAAAAAAATATGTTATTTAATCATATTTTTATAAAAAATTGTACTTATGTAATGTAAAAGTGTTAAATGTCTATGAAAAGTAGTTATTCCAGGAATTTATAAAAAAATACTAAAATGTTCATAATGAAAATTACTAAGGTACAGGGCTCTTTGAAGTTGTCACCACAGTAACTTGATTTTACCGATTTTGCTAAAATTGAGGAATTTATTATATAAAAGGAAGACATAACCAAAGGTTTACTCATCTTCTGGTAGTGTACAGATGTTTACTATAAATGGTTACAAAATGCATAACTTGGGTTTCTCACTCCTTCTTGGAAATATTTAAGCTTAAAGATAAGCCATAAGGCAAAAACATGCGATTTTGGCCATCTTGGCAGCCATTTTTCTCATAAAGGGGGAGCAGTAGAAACTTTAATTTTTTTTTTTTAAACAAGCAACTGATATGTTAGTTATTCATAGGATAAGAGTTTACTTTTGGTTATTTCTTGCATTAAGAGATATCCTGCTGACAGTTCATGCATGTTTTTCGCGACGATCATATGCTTTTGTTCCCCCTCTCATTGACTCAAAATTAATCAAACCAGAAAATAATGATATATTTATTAGTAGCTGTATTATCTACCCAATATGTCATGAAAATTAATTTATTAAATCATTGAACAATAAATTAGATATTTGATGAAAACAAGAAATAGTATTTCTCCAATGCCTGAGCATTATGCATTCATAATTATAAAGTACTAAATAATTTCTTGAGAAATCAATTAAAATAAAGGAGCTCTGAATTTTTATCTCATAAGCAATACCCAATCTTGTAATTGTGATATTCCTGATTGGCTCTAAACAGGAGGATTTCCTTGTTCTTTTTTGCAGTTTTTATTGTGTAGAAAATAGAATGAATGCTTCATGGTATCTATGAACTAGTATTTTAGTGAGTAAACTTATTCTTGTCAGTTCTTATTAGTGCACAGAATATATGTCAGTTTTGTAAGGATCAGTATGGGAATAAATTAGTTGTATTAATTTTAATTCTTCAAGCATTGCTTTATATCAAATTATTTCTTTAATATTTTTGTAAATATTTAACTGTTAATAAGGTAAAATGGAATTCGATGCTGAAATTAACAGTTCTTTAACACCATGCTTAGTTAGTAGCCCATAAAATGAAATTTGTCATAAAATATCGTACATCAAACGAAAAGGCCTCATTTTTTTTTTTTTTTTTTTTTGACATTCATGTGATATTCAGGAAAATCTGCAATTAAAAACAGGAATATCCCAATCACAAGATTGGGTATTGCTTATGAGATAAATCGTTCAGAGCTTCTTTATTTTAATTGATTTTTCAAGAAATGCTTTAGTACTTTATAATTATGAACGCATCGGAGAAATACTATTTCTTGTTTTCATCAAATATCTAATTTATTGTTCAAAGATTTAATACATTAATTTTCATGACTTATTGGGTAGATAATACAGCTACTAATAAATATATCATTATTTTCTGGTTTGATTAATTTTAAGTCAATGAGAGGGGGAACAAAAGCATATGATCATCGCGAAAAACATGCATGAACTGTCAGCAGGTCTCTTAATGCAAGAAATACCCAAAAGTAAACTCTTTTCATGTGAATAACTAACATATCAGTTGCTTGTTTAAAAAAAATAATAATAAAGTTTCTTCTGCTCCCCCTTTATAAGAAAAATGGCTGCCAAGATGGCCAAAATCACATGTTTTTGCCTTATGGCTTATCTTTAAGCTTAAATATTTCTAAGATGAGTGAGAAACCCAAGTTATGCATTGTGTAAACAATTATAGTAAACATCTGTACACCACCAAAAGGTGAGTAAACCTTTGTTTATGTCTTCATTTTTTTATAATAAATTCCTCAATTTTAGCAAAATCGGCAAAATCAAGTTTTTGTGGTGACAACTTCAAAGAGCCCTGTACTTTAGCAATTTTCATTATGAACGTTCTAGTATTTTTTTTCTTAATGCCTGGGGTAATTAGTTTCCATATATATCTAACACTTTTATAGTGCATGCGTACAATTTTTTTATAAAAAATGATTAAATAACATCATTTTTTTAGTATTTTGACGGGGCAGACTAACTTTGAGGGCATGTATCTCAAAAATAAGTGGAGCAGGAACCTAAAAATTTGAGCTTTTCCATGCCTCTGTATGATCAACCTGTGTGCCAAATTTAAAGAAAATCCAAGTCGGTCGTGCGACCAACTTTTCAATTTTCATGTGAATTGGTGTGGAATCACTCAGAAGGAATTAAGTCGAGTTGAAAGCGCCGTTAGGTGCACTACTCCATGGTTCTAAAAACATTGAGCCAATCTAGATGAATTTAATTTTGGAAAATTAAATGTGAGTCGAAATGACTGAATATGAAAGACTTTCGATTTAAATCACAACCAGTGATTTAAATATGCAAAACCATATTAAAAGAAAGCGGGGAAAAAACTTTAAGTCAATAATGTTCATGAAGAATCAAAAGTCGATAGAAACTTTTTCCCTTCAAAAAAAGTTAAAAAATGAATAAAAAAAGTCTAAGTGGTCATAAAAAATATAAATAAATACATAAGTGAATACCGAAGCTTTTCATATTGTTTTTCGTTAAGCGTTAATAATTACAGGCGCCTTGAACCACCTATAAAGATGACACAGTTTATTATAAACTCATGTTTGTGAAAATTGCAACACCATGAAGGAATCGTTATAATTGAATGAAATTTAATACACAGCTGAGTGATAATGATACAAATAAACGATTAAACATAGAAAGAGCCAACAAATAATTAAAAAAAATATTGAAATTAGTATTTTGTGTAACCACCACGCGCTGCAATAAGGGCTGCTACGTGACGTGGCATGGAGTCAAACAAATTTGTCTGCCTGATCAAGAGCATTCCACACTGTTTATATGCGTACCCAAAGTGCGTATGTAGAAGCAACAAGACTAGGATCATGAACGAGACGTCGAACCAACGAAATCCCAGATATATTCAATCGGCGGCATATCCGGGGTAAACGCTGGATAGGGAAGAATCTGTACCTGCTGCGATGCAAGGAAGGATTGAACAGTCCTAGCTACACGAGGGTGGGCATCATTCTACTGAAATACAGCGTCAGGCAAGTCTTGAAGGAAGGGGACAGCTTGGGACCGTAGAACCTCACTGATGTACAGGTTGCTATTCAAGTTGCCCACAATTTGTAGCAATTGATATCGTCCGTGATATGATATGGCACCCCAAACCTCGTCTACTGTAATGTTCGATAATGCACTCGGGAAGGTGGCGTTCACCGGCATAGCGGCCATCACGGTACCACAAATTAAAGCGGGATTCGTCAGAAAACACAACATACAGCCAATCAGCACACCAGTCCTTATGCTGATCGGCCCATTTGAGCCGCAGGCGGCTTTGGTTAGCGTGAGGGGGATCCTGTATAAAGGAGTCCTTGCGCACAGTTCGCAGTGCAGCAAACGTCTACAAATTGATGAAGCACACAATTAAACACCTGTAGCTCTTGACCACTGTGCTGTCAGTTGTCTAGAAGAAGTTTTAGGATCCGTCAGCACAATGCGGATCAGGTTTCTATCATCATAGGCGTAGCGTGACCAAAAGTTTTGGGGGGGCACAGGTCTCGAATTTTTGGAGTGTAGGCGGAGCCTTTGCTCCCTCCCTCCCCTTAGATTTTTCGTTGGAGGAAAATTCGTTCTTACTTTTCCAATGAATTGCACACATCATCAATCCAACTTTTTTCCCCCCTCAGTAGCTAGTTACTCTACCAGGGCGGATTTAGATTCAACGGGGCCCGTAGCCCGTTACGTCTCCCCCCCTCCATCAAGCCCCTTTTGTTTTTAGGAAAATTGGGGTAACAAAACCGACCATTTGTTTACTTTGTGTGTCTTTTTCGCTGAACACCCCCCCCCCCCATATGCCTTTTCTCTCTTTTTGATGCCCTTGCTGTCTATTTCTTTTTTGAATTGACCTAGTAGCGGGATGGGTATCAGAAGAATGATGCAATTACCATTTTTTAAGTGGAGTGTAGAGTAGAATGTTCCCAATATCACGGGGGTCCAGGGGATTCTCCCCCGGGAGAAATTTTGAAAAATAGATATAAATTTCAGCATTTTGAGGCCTTATATGAAGTAATTGAGATGGCAAAAAAACACCCTTTAATAGTTAACCATTCGATCTAAATAAGATCGGTTTGCGTTTTGACAAATCGTTGACGATAATCAATTAGTAATCGAAGCATGAGAGAGGAGGGAAGGGGAGAAAAATACTATACATGAAAAATTTCTGAAATGAGGCATTTCATAAAGTGATTTTAAGAGTAAAACTAACAATCCCATGTGATCTTGCGGTTAGGAACACTGCCTTTGACCCTAGTGACCAAGCTTGATACCCAATATGGGAAGAAATGTAGAAATAGATCACTTACTCCAAAAAAAAAAAAAAAAGAGAGAGACAGAGGAAAAAAAAGTCATGCAAAACGCACTCATTCAAATTATAAAAACACAATTGAAACAAAATAATAGTAAACACAATAGTAAATTGTTGCTTTTAAAAATGAATACAGCAATATATTAGTTAAAATAATTATATCTATTAAATTTTTGCAAATTATCAGCCAGGAAAATTGTCATATTACAATGACAGAACTTGAAAATATTCAAAAAAAAAAAAAAAAACATGTACCGAAAACGATTATAAATTTCAGCCTAAATGTTCTTACTTGCCATAGCATTTGAGTAAGAAGTTTATAAATCAATTTGAGACATGACTTATGCATTCAGATTATCTATTTCTACACAAATTACGTACCGTAAAATGGGGTGTATAGGAACAGCGGGGTCAATCGGAACAAAACTTCCCGGGCGTACAAAGAAATTCTTCATAAATAAACTATTGGGTATTTTTCGTATATGAATTTTTTTTTTCGAAAGGTAAGATCATAGGAAGTAGGAAAAAATTACTTTTGTCAATCTGGCAACGCTACTGGCTTCTAAGGAGGGCTGCAAGTGGAATGCTAGAAAACATCACATTTTCATAGACAGCAAAACTTCATATGCAAGAAAAAACGTTCTTATATTTTAAACCTAAGAGTGGTATGTTTCAATTATACATGTATCTGAACAACAGAATACCACATTAGAATTTACATTTTTTATAAATTGTGTCATAAAAATGAAAGATTCTGAAAAATGCCATAGGAAAAAAAAATGCGGGGTGAATCGGAACACTTAGTTCTGTTGTTCCAATTCAAACTTATTTGACGGAAAGTGTTTGAAAAATCAAGATTATAACCCCAATTCTTCTAATCAAGAGAAGGACAAGGATTTATTACTGTTTATCCTTCTCGTGAGCAAATATATCTTAACATGACACACAGTTGCAGATTTCAAAAGATTTTTTCTCCGGGAGACTTCTTTTTACTTAAAATAAGAGGGGGAAAGCTATATCGACTTTATGTAGTAAAAGTCCAGCACACAGACAGTGATGAATAAGCGAAAAAATCTTTCAGGACAATCCCCGAAATCCAGAGATTTTAAGAAACTAAAGAAAAGGCAGAGTTCATCCCAGGAGATGCTATAAAAAAACTTAAGCCAAGTCACGGTTGCTAGTTTTAAGGACTAGTACATATTTGTGGATGACATGAGTGACTTCAATTCATGTTAGAGCTTTGTATTTCAATTCGAAAGTATTTCTTAAAATTAAATTTCATTTTTCATAAGTTCAAAATTATTTTGAATTTTGACAAATTATAAACGTTTACTGGTATTGAAAGTATGCATTTATTTGACATTAATTATCTGTTCTTATTCTCCCCCATCAATATTACTCATGTTTGTGAGACTTATTACAGGTTAATTTGAAAAAAAATAAAAAATTTAACATGTGTTCCGATTGACCCCTATCAGCGGGGTGATTCGGAACACCCCTAAATTCCTATATATATGAATAATAACTGTTCGAAATGTTTTGTCTTTGCTTGGAATATCAAAAGCAAAGCAAGACCGAAGTTTTTACCCAAAAAATCAAATTAAAAAAAAATCTTTTAACTACTTTTTTTACAATTAAAGCTGAAAAGTGTTCCGATTAACCCCATTTTACGGTAATGCAAAGTAGTTTTTAGACAAGAATAAATGATGTATTTTGTTGCATTATGCACTGTAAGACTTTTGTTGTTACTTGCATGTATTTAGCACTTAATTTCTTTCTAATCTATATACATAAAAGACTACTTTTGAAAACGTATGTCCGGGGTAATCTTCCAAACTACTGAACCGATTTTAACCATTTTTTCACCGTAGATAGCTACAGTAACAGGGAGCAGGATAAGCTATAATTTATTTCTAAAAAGCTTAGTTTAAAAAAGTTATTATGGAAAACAGTTAATTTTATGTCATTTCCCCATTAAATGATTAAATTTTCAACCCATTGTTGCAAAAATTTGGTGCCATGCAGCAACAATATTGATTGTAATCATATTGAAAATTTTGAACCAAGGCTTCTCTGGAGTGAGTATGGAATTTATTGCCTTCTAAGGATTTTTATATTTATCTGAGCCAACAATCGCTAACGGGTGAAATAAAAAAATGATTTTGGCAATAGTTAGAGAATAGAAAGTGTTTATAGTCAAAAACATTTCTAAATTAGGTACATAAGATGTTTTCACTTCACCAATGTTGTCACGAGGATAGAAACTAATAATGGGACTTATTTAACGAGTAATATTTGGAAATGGTTAATTTCAGTGCGATTGATACTGTAAATATATATTTATTTTAATATACCAGCTTATAACATTTCCTATTTACTCAATTATTATTTTTAGCTTGCTATTTTTTTTAGCTTGCATTATTTTTTTTATAGTTTATCCATAACATAGCCATTGTTTACAGAAGTAGCCATTATGTTTATAGATATGCACTTTAGTGTTGGGAAATTTATGAACGAGTTTCACTAAACCACCCTACACCCACAGAAACCCGGGCAGGGCCGGGTACCCGGCTAGTATGATTATGAATGACAAATGCTTGAAAGAAACATTTAAAAAATTTAAATTTTTGATTTGTGAAGAAAGAGAATTAAATTCTATACAGAAATCCCATAGTTAAATAAATTAATTTATTTTTTTTTTCGTTGCATTACATGGCCGTGAGATAAAAGAAAGGAGTCATATATCTTTTTTTCATCTCTCTCTCTCTCCTTCTTTCCCTCTCCCTCTTTCAATCAGCCAGATTTCGTGAAAATAATATTTTCAAATTAAAATTATATTTTAGCGTAGTTAGTAATTACATCGAATTAAAAAAAATATGCCTTTTAAAGAAGTAAACAAAATAGTATGATTTTATGCTTTTATAATTCTCTAAATTATTATTTTAGTAATGCCACACACTAGTAGAAGGTCACAATAATATGTGACCTGCAGAAATTGGACGGGGGAGGGGGCAACACATCCCCAGAAGCCTTGCATTAAACAATACTAGCAATCCTAAGGACTGTTTTCGGCTGAAAAAAATCTTTCAGACAATAATTTTGGCTCATAAAAGGAAATAATTTTTCTGCTGATTTTCGTCCCCTAATTTCGGGAAAATTTTGGTGCCAAACTCTGAAAATTTCGACGGAGAGCCGGAATTCCTCCGTGCCCCCCCCCCCTTCACCCACATACATGTGGGTAACAATTCAAAGATAAAATGAAGGAAAATAACTGCAAATGATATTCTGACGATTAATTTCCTTCTGATTTTATAAAATTTCAGGTTCCAAAGAAAAAGTGTCCAACAAGTTGGGGGGGCACGTGCCCCCCTGTGCCCCCCCGACGCTACGCTTATGTCTATCATCGCACGCTGACGACACACTTCGGGGTCTACTCCCGGATTTCCGAGTTGTCCGACACTCGTACGTCCACTGCTTCCAAACACGCATCACTGTGCTGCTGTTAAGCTGCACACGAGCGGCTACTTCGCGACAAGACAATCCAGCTTCCCAAAGGCCGATGATCCTCCCCCATTCATACTCCGTAAGTTGTTGAAACCTCGCACTGTTTCGTCGAAAAGGCATAAGCAACGTCTGAGCTAACGTTTATCACAAGCAGATAAACACCTATAACCATACACGCCTTGCTGCAGCCGTCTATTTATTCAGATAAATCCGGCATTTAGAGGGCGCTGCTCAGCGTACGCATTCGCTACGAGTCTAAAATTTTAATCATTTGCATATCATACCCTACTTTGCGTTTGCTGAAAATTTCAGCCCATTCGCGTAAGTCCTTCATGGTGTTGCAATTTCCAAAACATCAGTTTACTTTAAATATCAGACCATTCAGTTAGTATGGAAATTAAAAGAGTGCAAATAATTTAGTCCTAAAGTATGGAATAATTAGAATAAAGGAGAAAGTTTGGTCTAAACTTTTAATCAGTAAAGAATAAAGTCTAATTTTTAAAGCGATCGTTCTTTGTGTAGATAATAAATGCAATACAAAAAATATACATTTCGTTTCTTTCTTACTTAAAAATGAAGGGACAACTTAAATGTTGGTCTATTAAATATACAGTGGACGAGTGGACGCCGGTAAATTGAATCAGTGGTAAGTTGAATCAGCCGCTTTAATGAATGAAATTGGCAAAAATAAATAAATAAATAATAAATCGGCTTTATTGAATTAGCCGCTGCATTGACTCAGCTGCTTTATTGAACCGAAACTGTTTAGAACAAAAATGATTCATATAAGCGGCGGCCACTACCATAACGAAATATTTTTAATATCTCGCTCAATTATGTCTTTTTCCAGTTATGATATTTCTCATTTTCATTCATACTGCATATTCTCCTCTTTTTTTCTTTCTTTCTCTTCAAAATGACCTTTTTTCGTAATTTTTCTTCAGTAAGTAAAAACTTTTATAAATATTTTTAACAAACACAAACACAAGTAGCTAGTTAATATTCGTATCCGTTTAGAGTGATTTTTAGATAAAATAAATTTTGAGCCAAATTCACCTATAAGAATGCCTATAAGAATTCATCCTATAAGCCAGAAGGGGCTTAATTCATATCAAGAAGAAACGCTTCAAAATCTGTTCTGTAAAATTTTTGATGATTTGGGAAAACTCATGTTTGTGTTTAATTACGTAGACAAAAAGAAACTATACACTTAAAAAAGATATTCATTAAAAAAGAGTTCCTACTTATATTTTAATACAAACTAAAAAAATCCACAGGAAACATTTTAACAGACATTTAAATTTTTTTATAAAATCATAAAGGAAAAATTGTATTTTTTAAATTTCTTTACAAAAAAGAACCAAATAAAAATCATACACATGCTTAATTAATCATATACGTATTTTTTTAGGAATTCATTTTTGCGGATCTCGTAGCTGTTAGCCCCAAAAAAAGGCCTCTATTTACTTTTTATCAAAGCAGCAAAAGGAAAAAAAGAAAGAGTTAGAACTGGAATATTTTCCACATCATTATTAAAAACAATGAATTCAAAAATTGTCCAAGCAGTTAAATTACACCACCTGGCGAAAGAAAATTCACTGAGGCAACTTTTATTTGCTTGCTTTATACTAAGTTACCGGAAGAACGATCTTCAAAATAAAAATTGTTAAGACGGTCTTTGTAGGATATTAAAAGCAATTTCAACTTGTTCCTAATGTTCATTTCACGGTTGAAGTATTCTTTAAGAAGTATGCACTGAAATCAACTGTGAAAGTTATTTGTTGACTTTTTCTGTCTATGAATCCTTAAGAGAGAAATATATTAAATGTTCTGGGAAATGATATGAATATATTAGTCTGTAGCTAAGAGATTGTTTGTTGAGATCTTAATGTGGGATGGAAACGAGTTTTGAGTCAGGAAAGGTCAGGAGGATTATTGATTTCAAATTTTGTTTTATAATGTATTCTTTTTTTCTATACTCTATCAAAAAAGCCTGGTGTAGACCCCACGCTACTTCCTTGTAGACTCATTAAATAATTGCAGGTTTTTAATAACTCAAAAGAATGGGTAAGTGCGCGTATGAATACAGGTTACACTGCAAAAAGTGAACTGTTGTTTTTACAATATAATACTGGCAGCCAAGGTTCCATTTAAAAACTGAAATGCACAATAATAAACTATAAAACTAGCAGTTTTAGTTTCTTACTGTAAAGTAAGAAACTTTGCAGTTTATTTCCGTGAAATTTAGCTGCATTATACTGTAAAAACAACAGTATATTACTGGCAACTGAGATTCCAGTTTAAAACTGTGAAATGCACAGTAATAAAATGTAAAGTTAGCGGTTTTATTGTTTATCACTGTAAAATTAGCAGTTTTACAGTGTATTACTATAAAATAATCTGTACTATCCTGTAAAAACAACATTCATTTTTTAGTTCTGATATGAATGACTTTTAAAAGACTTTTCTACGCGTACACAAATATAGTAAATGCATGGAATAGAGAATGCTAGTATAAAACGTCACTGAAGGGGTTGTGTAAGGTGTGAGGTCGTAAATTCCACAAAAACCATACATACGAAATATGTATAAAGAACGAAAATGCATCATAGTAGTGTCTTAAACTGAGCCAAAAAACAATTTAAAATAGTTACACCCCTATGCTTTTCCAAATCGATTCAGAAAAGACTTGTGTATCGGTTAAGTTACGCTTAGTAACAAAATGTTTTAATTTCCATTTATTCCACGGCCCAAATAAATGTACAAATTAGCTTCAGTTAGCTCCTAGTAATCTTTATTTACGGAACAATGTCTTAAAATTTTACATCAAAGATATATCTTCATCTAATCTATATGAACGGTTCCTCAAAATAGCTATCGACTAAAATGATCAAATTCTAGTTATCTACACATTCTACTGCCGTGATAAGCGTGAGAGTGGTATCCGCCGTTGAGTTAAAAATGAGATATTGCTCAATATCTCAGGTCTCTCTATATTTCAAGTTTTGCACCTCCATGTATTTGATTTAGATGTCACTTCTGAAGGTTTTTTTCAGACTATTTCTCGTTCTATATAATAACCACAAAATATTCTATTTAGGTAAAATATGTTACAAAAAACTACCAGGTGACAATGGCAAATACTCAGTTCTGTTAACAAGTGCATATACAACTTCTGTGCTTAGCACAGAAGTACAGCTGACATAATGCAAAATTGTGTCTGGGTTTTTTCGAATGGAAAATGTATTAACAACTTGTGTGAAGTACTGTTTTTCTACTTGATACTCGGGGTTTTCGACTTTTGCTTCCACTATTATCAGTTTCAATGCATTAAAAATTCATTTATTTCTTGGTGATTATTTTAAAACTGTTTTGTGCAAACTGCATTTGGACAATACAGAATGTTAATATAGAACTGTAATTGATGTTTACATCCTTAGGGCGCTTTTCCACTTACCGACACGACAGCGATAAATCGTAGACTATTGTCATCATCCGACATTGGCTACGCAAAATGCAAGAAAATATGCTATGCCCTTTTCCACCTCCCAATTCGATGAAGATTTTGTCATCTCCGACCGAACGGTTTCGTTTGTCATCCCATTCGTGTCGGATGGCATCCGTCTCACCTTTAAAATCGGGACGGCATTCATTCACCTGTTTACTTTCTTCGAACAAAAATGCTCAAGATTTAGCGTCTGGCACTCAACGGATTCGGAATCAGCAGGTCAAATTCATATAGAAACCACCAAAAAATCTCAAATACATACAGGGTGTCCACTCCAATCGTGGACCAATAGCTAATTTCTAAACCGTTAGAGATAAGCATATAGTTTATTTGAGAAAAAATCTCCAAATTATGAAAGGAATTTTGTGTCTATTCAATGTTTTTCAAAAAATCAAATTTTGAAAGAGTTACGAAATTTAAATTTTTATACAGCCCCCCAGTCCTATCAATCATGTTTAGTAAAACATTCTTGACACTGTAACGTTTAAAACTAAAAAAAAATCATTCTTCTACGACAAAAATTGACCGAGTTATGACGTTTTGAAAAATCAAGATTTTGCATGATTTCGCATGACGTCATCGAGAGATCGCTTAAGGACCGTCATGCGAAATCCTTCAAAATCTTGATTTTTCAAAACGTCATAACTCGGTCAATTTTTGTCGTAGAAGAGTGATTTTTTTTTAGTTTAAAACGTTACAGTGTCAAGAATGTTTTACTAAATATGATTGATAGGACTGGGGGGCTGTATAAAAATTTAAATTTCGTAACTCTTTCAAAATTTGATTTTTTGAAAAACATTGAATAGACACAAAATTCCTTTCATAATTTGGAGATTTTTTCCCAAATAAACTATATGCTTATCTCTAACGGTTTAGAAATTAGCTATTGGTCCACGATTGGAGTGGACACCCTGTATAAATTTTAGGTTTGATGACATTTCAATGGATACTAAGCCTGGACTATTTTATTTTATACTTTGTTTCATTATTGTTGCTCAGACGATTTTTAATGCTACAAAAAAGTTTAAATTTTCATTCTGATAGTATTGGCGTCGGAGAGCGATAAATGACGAATCTATTCACCAAGACATTTCATTTTGATGCATCAAAATGAAATGTACTGTTATGAAGCGATGGTGTACAACGAACAGACGATTGACACCGTAACATATTTACTAACGAATTATGTCCATAACAACGAAGTGGGGATATACACGCTTAGTACTAAAGAGCACTACAATTACAAAAACAAAAACTACAATATTGCGACGACCAAATACAGCATGGTGAGCAGTGGACTTAATTTTAAAAAGTTCTATAGCAACCTTTATTGGTATTGGCGCGCTTGGAGAACAGATTCGCCATTTATCGCTCTGCAATGCCAACAGATAGTATGCGTTTCGTTCTTAATAAACAAGGTGAGAATGTAATAAAGTTGTGAATATCATGAACTCAATATCGTCTCTTCATTTGTTTTCTTTTTCCACGGAGGTAAAGTAAACATAACAGTCGTAATCTGTTAAATGGAGGAGCCATAATAATATACGTGTGAGCACAGTGCTGTTTCCATATGAAATGTGCCGGAAAATGACTCGTTCGGAGAAACGATATTGTTTGAGTGGAAAAACTGCTGTAGACGACACGACACGGTACTTATCGTTGCAGTATTACCGTCCGACTTCCGTCGTTGTCGTGTCGTCAAGTGGAAAAGCGCCCTTAGGGTTTTTCGTAATCGAATTTGAACTTCTTCGCATAGACACTTAGCCTATATATGTGACTTTTGAAACCCGTTTTATTATGAAGTAACTGCGCTACTTATTCATTCTAGAATATTACGCCTCTCTGGCATCTTAGTTCATTTTTTTCGAAAAAGGAGTGTCCAGACTTAAGCTGGAACGGATAGCACTTAAAACTCTAAGAATTGTCTGAAACTACGGGCAGTTAGATGGATAAGAGCGGAATGTAAGACATGCATTCTGTTTTTCGAAATGTATTATTTTACTACACGACCCTGCATCTAATTTATAAAATGCTGTAAATAATAGTTGTAAAAACCATGCTATCAAAGTTCATTGTTTAACTCTCTTGAAACAAACTTAACTAATCAGCTTTGTCCTGTCAATAAGTTACACCAAATTTAAGAATCCTACTTTCTTTTTTAATTAACATAAATTGGTTAAAACCAAATACAAATGTTACTTGAAAGTATTTTACAAACCAGCCCATTTAGATTTCATGCATTATTCTGCAATCACTTTTCTTGTAATTGGTCATTACTAAATAGAGATTGCTTTGCATGTGGAAATGATTGATGAAAATGTTTAGTTTAAATTGTCGAAATGTATTACCTTAATCCACAATAATTGCTATAATGTTGCTATTCAAGTGTTAGTTTCATGGCTTAAAGTTGTAAGCACACCCTGCAGCATCTTTAAGAGATTGTAGGAAACTTTAGGGGCATTGAAGGAGATTTAAAGATGTCACTAATTATCTACCTTAGAGTTTAAAAGAAAAAACATCACGTAAATACTGCATTTCTCTTTAAATCTTTATTAGTTCAAGATTTTTCTTCATACCCAACATACCCAAAGTAAGAGAGATACCAAATTCTCTGTAATGACCATACTTTTATATTTAGAAGAAACTATCTAAAAAACTATTCATTTAAGTGCAATAGACCCTCATTTTACGCGGGCTTACTTTACGGAGATTTGCCTTATACGCAGTACACAGTTTAAGATTTGACGTTTTCGTTTTGTTCTACTATGACGAGTTTTGATTTTACGTGGATGTGGCATTGAAATCATATGAAAGTTCCACCTCTCTCAAAATTCAAACTCCTGAAATTACAGGGAACTTGCAGTGAATTGCCGTTTGGTGTGCTACAAGTGAGCTTGGGACAGTGGAGACATTTTTTTTTGCAATTCTTTTCTGAACTTTTTATTGTAACCAAAGTTATTAAATTCGGAGAATGTTTAGCTCACTCGAAGAAGAGCTTTTATAAGTAACTAGCTTATTACCCGGCGTTTCCGGTACTGCATTATGATTAAGTTATTTCATGCCAAAACGAAAAAGGTGAGCTTTAACTTGGTAATTCATTGTTAATCGTAATCTTTGTTTGAAAATAATGATATTTAAATGCGTTAAATTTTATCAGATTGTATACATAAAGACGCATCTCTATTACTCTATCTATTCAAAATTGAAAGAAAATGGCCATTTTGAGATAAAAAATTTGAATTGAGCTTTTTGGATTTTTCTAAAATTTCAAAACCCCACCTATGTGAATTCTAGTGCATCAAGGAACCTCTGTGCCAAGTTTGATGAAAATCCAACGAAAACTGTGGATTTGTATAAAATAGGACGAACTCAACAAGGATACCGACATCGATGACGCATAACCGAATTATTTCGTATTGAAAGTTTTTAGCCATTCTTTGACAATGTCAAATAATCCATCTGGTTTTTTAGTAAAGGAAGATCCCGAGCCATGGTTGACGTAAGTATTCATGGATGCAATAATACACTGTAAATAACTATTCAGAGAAAAATAATAAAAAACGGCTAGAAGACTCAAAACAAACTTTTTAAAGAAATAATAATAATTACTTGATGTTTTCTTTATGCAAGTTCTGCATGCGTTTCAAAATAACTGCAAATTAAACTTATTATATATTTATATTTACTAGAATGCTTTTTTTTTTAAATCCGTGTAACCTAATCCCAATTTTAAAGCTACTACTGAGTCTTAATTTAATCGTTTTCATGTGAAACTTTACATCAAGTTTCTAAAATTTCAAAACATTATGATGAACAAATGCACGAGGTACAACACTTTTTTTCTTTTTATTAGCTTTATACTTATTCTCACTACTAAAAATATTATTAAGAAAATAAAGTGTACAAATTATGTTTTTAAATCTGTCATATGATATATAATTTTCATTTTTCCTACATTAATATTTTACACTGTTTAGGAATGAAAAAAAAAATATGAGCTCTTTATCTGTTAAAGAAATAATTTTAGCTCACAAAAATACTTGCTTTTTATTTTCGATGAAAAAAAAAAAGGAAAATAGCAATAACTTTACATTCTTAAAAGTGCCTTCAAAATATCGAAATTCAATTTAAGAAAAGATATGTGGAATGTTTAGCTCTTTCCAATGTTTATCTCAATAATCAAGCACGAGCTTTCAGTTTTTGATCTAAGAACGCAAAACAGTTTGTAGAAATATGTCAGATGACAAATAATTTTCATTTTCGTACTTTAAAACTTAATGCCGTTTAAGAATGAAAAATATAAACGCTTTATCTGTAAAGAAATGAGTTTATCCGGCGAAAATATTTCATTATACTGCCGTGCTAAGCGCAAAAGTCGTATCTGCACTTTTTGTCAAAATTGAGTTATGGTCACCACGTGATTCTTTGTCACATATTTCACCTAAATACCAATTTTTTCGGTCATTTGTCCATGGGAAATATTTAAAAAAAAATATTTGAAAAAGTTTCATCTGAATCAAATACATGGAGAAGCAAAATTTTAAACGGCAATTTCTCCTTTTGAAGTCGTCTGCAGATACGACTTTTGCGCTTAGCACGGCAGTATAGTTCTTGGAGAAAATAACAACAATAAATTTTAAGACGAATGATCTTTAAAATACTGTGCATTAAAAATACTGTTTTTAAATTAAGAAAGATATATCGCTCATCTTCAAATGTTTAGCTCAATACGCAAGCAGAAGTTTTCAATTTTCTGATATAATCATTATGCTAAGCTCAGAAACAGCCTTTAATTGCACTTAACATTAAGAGCATACGGATGACAGCGCTATCTTTGTGCACGAATTGATTATTTAGAAACAAATACGAGCTCAACTTGATAAATGAAGGAGTGTGCCTTCCCTTCTCAAGAGCACTTTCAATAAGTTGTTCGGCACTTTTGCTTCAAAGCAGAAAATATAAGTTATAAAAATAAATTAATAAACTCGCAAAATAATTACAAAAACTTTAAGATGATAAACAATTCTATTTTTTCTACGTTAAAATTTATTACCGTTTAAAAATGAAAAAAAAAAAAAATATGAACTCTTTATCTGTTAAGAAAAAAAAAAAAAAACACTCGTAAATATCTTATTATAGTTTTCAAAAGAAAAAAGAAGAAACCTGCAATAACTTTCATGATTTATTTTATTAAAAATATTCATTAAAAATACTACTTCTGCAATTTAAGAAAGATATATCGGACATTTTCTGATATTTAGTTTAATAATCAATCATGAGCTTTCAACTTTCTATTCTAAACTGCGTAAAATGTTTTTAAATCTGTCAGATGATAGATAGTTTTAATTTTCGTACTTTAAAATTTAACACCGTTTAAGAATTTAAAAAAAAATTTACACTCTTTATCTATAAAGAAATAGTTTTAGCTCACGAAAATGCTTCATTATAATTTCCAAAGAAATTAAAAAACCAGCAGTAAGTTTTATGATACATATTCTTTAAATCATTGTGTATTAAAAATACTGCTTTTCATTTTAAGAAAGACATATTGGACATTTAGCTCAATAAGCAAGCACGAGCTTTCAACCTCCTGATCTAATCACTATGCTAAGCTCAGAAACAGCCCTTAATTGCACTTAACATTAAGAACATACGGATGACTGCGCTGTCTTTGCGCACGAATTGATTATTTGGAAACAAATACGAGCTCAACTTGATAAATGAAGGTGGGTGCCTTCCCTTCTCAACAAGAGCAATGAAAAGTCATTTAAAAGTTTGCAAACGTTGAGTTAGAAAGTTCCATTGATTATGGGAATTCACTTAGCGTTGCAAGGGGTGTATAGATTTTTTTTTCTCCTTATCACATTAAAAAACACTTCATTCAAAATTACATGGGGAAAACAGCAACAAGGAGCGTTTGGAAATGCAATCAATAAATTCATTCACCATTGCCCCCTTTCCAAGAGTGTCATTTTTGTTTTTGAAAAATATTGATTTGCTTTGGGATGTAAAGCGTTTTGGGTTGATTTTCTTCAAAAAATGGCGACATAATGTATATCAAGCTTGAAGTGCGCCAGATATTTATTGTTTCGGATTTTTAGTGGTGCGGTAATTAAACCTTTATTATTGATTAGCATACGGGAAACGGAAGTATATTACATTTGTGTAAAGACCTCTTCATTTCTTGATTAAATCTTTACTCGATTATTGTTGAGTTTATTAACACTGGAAGTATTACATTTGAGTAAGGGCTTCTGCATTTCTTGATTTCTTGTTTTTTTCTTTGGTTCAAGAGCTCTAAATTAGCAGCTCTGCGTTTTAAAATTTGTATTACAAATATATTCCTGATCTAAGTAGATGAGAACCCAGAGAAATGGATGT
>JAXGGA010015697.1:0-28487 GCA_038373865.1 Uloborus plumipes
AGGCTAAAAAGGACCACCTGTTCCCTTTCCGTGCACATCAGAAAGAGCGCTCATCGTCTCTGTGGATTTCCCATCCCCATTGGAGATAAGTCACCATGCTAAATGAACCCCATCCAGGACAGATGTGACAAGTGTATCCATTTGAAAAAAAAAAGTTAATATTTGTTTTCCAACAGTATCTGTGTTTATGTTATGCTGTAACCTGTAACTAACTTGCGAATGCTAAAGCGTCCAATATTTGCTAAGATACAATAATAACACTCAAGAATATGAAACAATAGCGCAATTTTTTGTCAAAAGTGGTTTACTTTCAAAGATAAAAAGAAAAAAAAATAGTAGCAGGTTCTCTTAAGTTTTTTTTGTAGAAGTAGTCACTCGATTTTGATTTTTGTGGTAAAATAAGTCACATTTTAATTCTCTAATGGAGCCTGGCAAATGTCAAATAGAAAACATAAAAGTTCGAAATTGCAGCATTAATCTTTTGAAATTTTATTTGTTATTTTTTATTAATTTTTCATTTATTTGAATGATGGTCATTTTAAATACCATAAGTCAGTTCAATCACAGTAGTCTCTTTATCTTTGGTTTTTCGCATGCATTTTCAAGTTGTATTGTAAATCTTAACTCATTTTGGTTTTTCTGTTAGTCATCAATGCATTCCAGGCATCCCTTAATTCATATAAGGTAACAAAATACTAAATACATTATGTTTTTTTACCATTTTTGTTTTATATTGACTATTTATTTTTTCTTGAATCAAATTCTGAAAACTTAAATGAACTATAAGTATGTATTGAGGACTTGAGAACATCATTTTTGTGCTGTATAGCTCATATTAAAAATCTTCTGATTAACACATGTAAAATGTAACGATCTGCGGTCTATACCATCTAGTAAACATTTTTGTCAAAAAACAAAATTTTTTATAATATTTTACCGTTCGGCGGATCAAAAAAGTTTTAGAAGCGTGGTGTTATTTTGAGCATTGGGGTGATTTTTGCCAACTATTGCTATTTAGTGAAATCTGTACTTCGATGGCGCCCTAACTTTGCTGTCAACCCGTTTTTCAGTTTTCTTCGTTGCCGAAAACGATTTTGCTTGGTTTTTATTTTATTTTTACCTTTTTCTTAAAAGTGCTATATCCCGTTGGCGCCCCAATTTTTCATAGGTTTTTTTTTATATATTTACCCAGATGCCGCCCCAACTTTCGTGTTTCTTATTTCATAGTTTCTTTCTTTTTTTTTTCTCAAAAAAAAAAAAAAAACTTAATGCCACAAGTCACTCAATAATTTTGTTTAACTTTTATTTTTCTCGTGAAGTTTGTGCCTTGTTGCAGTCCCAATATTGTTTGATTGTTATTTTTATTTGTCATTTCTCTTTCCTAGGAAGCTTATGACTTGACTTGTTTTTGTTGCAAACCTTTTTCACCGACTTGACTACAGGGAGGAGGTTCTCAATTAGGGCGCCCTACGTTTGTCTTGTTTTTATTTATTTATGTTTTATTATTTTTATTTTTATTATTTGCTCTTGAGGAAGGCCTGGCGTGACACCGTTTCGATTTTAGTACATTCATCTTTTTTTCTCCTCTACTTCGTTTTTTTTTTTCTTTTTCCCTTCCACCACTCGTGTTTTTTTTTTTTTTTTAGTGGAGCAAGTGCTTATTTGGCGCCCCTCCCTATTTTGGCGCCCTTGGCATCTGCCCTGATGCCACCCCGTTCCTACGCCTCTGTTCAGAGGGATGAATCTAAGAATAATAAGAGCGGGGATAAAAGAACGTATGACAAGAGTAAAACACTTCAACAAAAAAATAAAATGGACGAAAAAGACAGGATAAATGTAAAAGGGAAAAAGGGTAAGGATAATTACAAAAACTTTGACAAAAAAGGGGGATATTGTATGCTTCCAATGTCATAAATCTGGACATATCCGACCTAACTGTCCCATAACTCTGCCATAGGATGGAGCTTGTCTCGTCCCTATGCCGGTCCCAAGCCCGGAAAAAAGAGGAGGGTGCCTAAATGTCCATGGCATACTGGCGGTTTAGGGCTTTTTTGTCCTATCCGCCGGGAACGGCAACCTAAATCCAAGGCGTAAGGAACCGTGCCGATGAGAATATGACATGATCATATAGCGACCGGGGTTAAAGGTCGCTGCTAACGGTCCACCTCGTGGCCTGGCGAACCACGTTGTATTTTAGCCTTCTGCCTGTAGAGAGGGTCAATTCAGGTGGTGACAGCTTACTTACCCTCAGTTTACCCCCAATGGGCAAACGAAAAAAACAAAACAAAAACCCAAGCGGTGAAAACCGCCCAAAACAAACGGCTGACGCGTCTGGAGAAATCCGGACGTCGCCAGCCCACTCCAAAAGCGTCTCTGCTCCTGAAAAGGAGTCAGATGACAAATTAATCAAAACCACGATGAATCCTGCAAAGGAAATCAACGATCCTGCGGTACCTGGCCCATCCGGTACCTCCCGGCATTTGAACAGCAGGGAACGCAGGAACCAGAAACGGGCCATCAAGTTCCAGCAGAGCAAGGGACTGGAGCCTCAAAGCACCCCCACTGCAAAGAGGGTCCTATCAGAAGGGTCTACCCCTTCTCCCTCTAACGTGGCTCAGGCTAAAAGGCCCAGAGTTTCCTACAGCCAGGCCACTTCTGGCATCAAATTGGCCATAATACCAAAGGAATATCCTGAGAGATTACTCTCTTCAGGAGATGTCCTCAACATTCAACGGGAGATCGACACTGTCATCGACGATCTCCCCATAGACGAGAAAGCTCCGCAGTTTGCAGCTGCTAGTCTACTAAATGGTGCACTGGTTATCCATTGCACCAATGACTACTCTGCAAGCTGGTTGCAGAGCAACTACAAAGGTCGCATGTTGGGAGAGTCTGAGCTCCTCGTGCGGCCATATAACGAACTTCCGAAGCCGGTGAAGATTGCCTTCAAGACAAGGGACATCTACACCTTGGACTCGGAGGCCATCATGAAACGTCTTGCCCGATTGAACCCGGGCCTCACGACCAGTGGTTGGAGGGCAAGAGATAAGACGGTTGTTGGGGAACAAGCGTATGTCAGGTGGATTTTCGAGGTGGACTCTGGTTCAGCCGAGTACATCAAGAAGTCCAACCTGGAATTGTTTGTTGGGGCTTTTGGCAAAGGTCTTTGCAAGATCTTGCACGATCCTAACACTCAACGTACGTCTTGTACCTCCACTGCTCCGTCCAAGGACTCCGATGCTTCATTGGAGTCTGAGGACAAACAACCGCAGGCTGATTTGAGCCCTATTGTCGTTGAGTCGCCTGCCGAATTACCTGCAGCAATGGAGGGGGTGGAGACCGCTGAGGAAGAAACACCCTCTGGATCCACTCCTCCCGTAAGTATAGTTACACATACTATTAACGAGAGCGGATCTATCTCTCCAAAGTCCTCCACTAGCTCAATTCTGAACCTGTTGGATGGTCTTGACGTCTCAGATGTTGATTCTGACGTCACACTAACTGGGGATTCTCCCTCACGGGTTCCCCAGTCTAACGAGGATGCTGCTCCCTAGCAGGCTTTTTGCTTTAGATTATGTTGCTTGGCCTTAAGGTTGCTCAGCTCAATCTCCATCACTGCCAGTCTGCTACTGCCCTGTTGAGCAAAGATTTGGCTGAAGGCAGGATTGACATTGCCCTTTTGCAGGAACCTTGGGTTAACCGAGGGAAAATCCTGGGCCTCGGCAATTGCGGGAACCTCTTCTTTGACCGCTCCTGTAACAGACCGAGAGCATGTTTGATCGTTAACAAGCGACTAAACGCTCTCTGCCTCGCTGACTTTCTCGATGGTGACAATGTCGCCGTCAGAGTCTATAGTGAAAATGGTGAATCAGCATGCTTCATGTCTGCCTATTTACCTTATGAGGAGAAAATTCCTTTAGCAACTTCAGCCAGGAATTTTGTTGACTACTGTGCGGAAGCCAAGCTGAAGTTTATTGTTGGATGCGATGCTAACGCACACCATGTTGTGTGGGGAAGTAGTGATTGCAACAAAAGAGGTGAGGATTTAATAGAATATATTCTATGCAACAACTTACATATCCTCAACAGAGGTAATAAACCAACTTTTATTACCCGTAATAGATGCGAAGTCATTGATTTAACTTTCTGCAATGACAGAGCTTTCAACTGTGTAAACGATTGGCATGTGTCGGAGCGGATTACCCTCTCTGACCACAGACTAATCTTTATGACTCTTTCAGGCCCTGTGTTGAGCAGTCTGCGGGAGAAAAGGAATCCCAGACGCACTTCCTGGGACTCCTATAAAGAGGATCTAAAACTCCTCCTATCAGGTAAGAAATTCAAACTTACGAATCTTCTTGACCTGGAGTTAGCTGTTGATTCACTTCAACACTCTATTCTCCAGGCTTTCCATCAAAACTGCACTGCTGTGTCCACTAGTTTACCAAGACGAGTCGCTTGGTGGTCTAAAAATCTTAGTGGTCTACGCAAACTTTGCAGAAGGCTCTTTAACAAAGCCAAAAAAACTGGTGATTGGCCCGCCTATAAGGAGGCCCTCACCAAGTACAACAAGGCTGTAAGAACAAGTAAACAAGATGCGTGGACTAAATTCTGCAGCCTATTAGATAGCGTTTCTCGTGTGGCCAAGCTCACGAAAATACTTTCCAAAGACAGGACTTGTCAACTCGGAGCAATCGAAAAGAATGATGGCTCCTATACCAAAGATGGTAGTAGCACCCTGGCAGAGATGTTCAAGGTGCACTTCCCTAACTCCATAGCCAGAGATGAGGGACACCATCCGGTTATCCCTCTTCTTTCCTTACGTAGCAATAAGGAAAAATGGAAAACTGCTGGTGATATTGTTACCCCTGACAGAATTGCATGGGCCATCAATTCACACAAGCCTTATAAATCTGCAGGACCGGATGACATTGTACCAGTTCTCCTGCAAAAAGGTGTTGACATCATCACTCCACATCTGTGTAGGATCTATAGATCCTGCCTTGTGTTCGGTTACGTTCCCTGTGCTTGGAGAACCTCTAAGGTGGTCTTCATTCCAAAGCCAGGCAAGCCAAACTATCACGAGGCTAAAGCCTTCAGACCTATCAGCCTTACTTCTTTTCTCCTTAAAACCCTGGAGAAACTGATCGATAGGTACATCAGGGATGGCATCCTAAAAACAACTCCTCTTTCTAGGTGCCAGCATGCTTACCAACCCGGTAAGTCGACCGAAACAGCACTGTACGATCTAACAACAGCTCTGGACAGTGCAGTTAATGGAAAGGAATTGGCTCTTGCTGTTTTCCTTGATATTGAAGGAGCCTTTGATAAAGTCTCTACCGAGACTATTTGCAATTCCCTCATTCGGAAGGGAATAAACCCCATGGTCTGTACCTGGATTAATAGTCTTCTTACCACCCGCATGACAAAAGCAAGCCTGCTGGGTGATTCCCTTTTAGTGGAAAACTGCCAAGGATGTCCACAAGGGGGTGTACTTTCCCCCCTTCTGTGGAGCCTGGTTGTGGATGAACTTCTGGAAAGACTTCGTCAAAAGGGTCTGCACTGTATAGGCTATGCAGATGACATAACTCTGGTTATAAGGGGCAAGTTCTATGATACGGTCTGCAACCTTATGAGAACAGCCCTCAAGTCAATTGAAAGCTGGTGCAGTGAGGTGGGCCTCACTGTGAATCCTAGCAAGACGCACTTGGTTCTCTTCACTAGAAAACGGCTGAAGGATCTTTGCAAGATTGAGTTCTTTAACTCTCCCCTTGACTATTCCAATGAAGTCAAGTACTTGGGTGTGATTTTTGACAGTACTTTAAACTGGAATTCGCACCTCAAGCTTGTTATTGACAAGGCCAAAAGGATCTTTTGGTCCTGCAGGCGCGCCATAGGCAGTAATTGGGGGTTTTCACCAAAAATTGCCCATTGGGTCTACACCAGGGTTATTGTACCCACAATAACCTATGGGGCCATTGCCTGGTGGGGTAAGACCCGTAATGTAACTACTGAGAGCAGTCTTACCACCCTACAAAGGATGGCTACCATTGCAATTACTAGTGCAATGAGAACTACTCCCTCTCAAAGCCTAGAACTTCTTATAGGTTTACTTCCACTTCACAAACAAGTGGAACTGGAAGCGATTACCTGTTCATATCGCTTGAACCTCCTGGGTCTCTGGAAGACCCCTCGCCACTCGTCTCTATATGATAAACTTTGTATAGAGGCCGTCAAGCATCCCTACTTTTTGATGCCAAGCGACTGGTTGTTAAAACATATTAGTTTCAATGCTAATTATAACATTGTGTTTCCTTCCAGAGAACAATGGAAGGATGTTCCGAAGCTTGTCGGTAATGCCAATGAAATTTGGTTCACTGACGGCTCTAAGACCTCTTCCGGTACTGGCTCTGGTGCTTTTTGCAGCAGCAGCAAAACAAAGCTTTACTTTTCGCTTGGGAAGCTTGCTACGGTTTACCAGGCTGAAGTTCTTGCTATCCTGGCATGTGTAACCAATTGCCTTGAACGCGACTTAACTGGTAAGGTTTTAAAAATCTTCTCTGATAGTCAAGCCGCCTTAAAAGCCCTCAATAGCTACTGCTTTACTACCAAGTCAGTTTGGGAATGCCACAATGCACTGGCAAGGCTCGCCAGCAAGAATAAGGTTACACTCTACTGGGTCCCTGGCCACCGCAACATTGATGGAAATGAAGCTGCTGATCAGCTTGCCAAACTGGGCTCCAACATGCCTTTCGTAGGTCCTGAACCTGCTATTGGGTTGCCCTATAACAAAGTCAGGAATACTATAAGAAACCTGCTTATGAATGACTCATATGCCAGGTGGCTTCAGTCTGACTCACAGAGGCAAGCTAAAGCTCTCAACCAACGTCAACCCTGGCTGAGGTCCAGGGAGCTACTTAGTTTGAGCAGAAAAGAGATTAAGATGTCTATTGGACTTCTCACTGGACACTGTACTCTCAATAGACACCTAAACCTGTTGGGTATCATTGATGACCCAGCTTGTAGAGGCTGCCTTGAGGCAGATGAAAGTTCTGGTCATGTTCTGTGTGAATGTGATTTTTATTCTGCTTACAGGTTTGAACATTTGGGGTACCATTGTTTAGATCCCTATGAACTGTCTAGCATTCCTGTTAGACATCTGCTTAAGTTCATTTCAGCTACTGGGCTCTTGTAGGGTTCTACTGGGGATAGTACAATAGACCTTTGGTCGCAGTGCTTGCGCTGCCTTGGGAGCGCCCCCTTTTCACTTCATTCATTCAACTGTCCCATTCTGAAAAAGAGAGAAGGAGAAATAGTTTGTCACATAAATACTAAAAATGAGTTAGGAGAGTGTTTTCAGCCCTACATAAGTACGGCCCTAATTAATGGGATTGAAAAAAGTTGCCTCAGAGATTCTGGTAGTAGTTTAGACTTAATACCCAGAAGTTGGATAAAAACTGAAGATTTATTGGGGGAAGTTGTGTGGATCAAACAGCCTTTAGATAATGTATGTAAATGTTTACCTTTGGCTAAAGTTTCTCTACAGGGAGATTTTGGTACGATTGTTACTAAAGCGGCAGTAAAACCGGATTCATGCGACGGGGAGTTTTATTTAATTGGTAATAAAACTGCTAAATTGATGCAAAATAATGAGAAAAACTATCACCCTGTAAATTTAGTGATGACCAGGAGTCGGGCACAAAAAAATCAAGGGACGAAGATAGAAAAAGAAAGTGAGGAGGGAATGAATGGAAGCGAAGGGAAGGAAGAAATGGTTGCTGAACCACCCGCGGAGTTAGGAGAAGAAGATTTGACATTTCTCCCGAACAGTCAGGAGGGGGAAGAATCGGGGTTAGCTAACGTCTCTGCGAGCGAATTTCTAGTTGAACAAAAGAGGTGTCCTTCTTTAAAAGAACTGTGGGAGAAGGCCAGAAAAACAGAGTGTACTGAGTTCGACATTGTGAATGAAAAATTGGTGAGAATAGTAGTTTCTAAAAGAGGAGAGAAAACTGTTCAATTGTGTATACCAAGGGTTTATAGAGAGCAATTAAAATCTTTCTGTCATGAGGGTACCTCCTCAGGGCATCTTGGGGCTACAAAGACTAAAGATAAATTGTTAAGACACTTATTCTGGCCAAATTGCATAAAAGAAGCGGAAATGCATGTTAAGACGTGTGACATGGGTGCAAGTTTGGCCATGCTTCCAAGACGGAAAATATTTGAGTCACCCCCCCCCTCATGCGTGCTCAAGGGGGGGAAAAACAAATACTTATTGATTTTACTGTGTCAAAACTGGGGGTTTAGTACTCATTTTATTTTTCGTAGTATGATCATAGTTTTAAGTATATACAAGCAAAAATGGGGGGGGGGGGATTTTCGAAATTTGAGTTCTAAAAACCTAATTTTAGACGATCTTTGGTGATATCAGAATGTGTTGTGGCTTATCTATAGATTAGGTAAATGTAGGTACTCTTCCCGCGCAATTTTTGAAAATTGAAGTTATCAAATCGAAATTTTAGACAATCTCTGATAATGTTAAGAAATGAAGGTTCCGAAGTAGTAACCTTGGAAGTTTTTCTAGATCACAGCTGTACTAACAAAATTATAGTACATATTTAATAACGTCAGGAGAATGGAGTGTTCAGGGACTTTCTCACTCCTTAAAATTGCAGTTTAAAAAATAGTTTTTAACTTTTTAGTGCTGTTATGAGAGAGGAGATTCGAAGGCACTCGCCCAAATTTTTTTCGAAAATGATGTCTTAAAAAGCGATATATCTGGTAACGTTAGGAAAAGGAATGAGGTTCAGAAACGTATCCTCAGGGATTGAAAAAAGGTCCAAAATCAAAATTTATTAGTTTTTCGATAATATTAGAGTGAGGGTTTTATTTAATTATTTTTTGGGGGGATCAGATTCTTGAAATTGGTTCAAATTTAATTGAAAAAGCACAAAATTAAGAATGATAGAAAAGAATGAATGCAAAGGGTTGATTTAAATATTATGTACTCAAATATGACATTTAACTATGATCACCAAAATTTTGGTTCAAAAATGATGAAAAAAATTTATGAGTTTTGGTAACTCACATTTCCGACTAATGCATAATTTTGCTGCCTAAATTCCCAAATTTTGATTGCCCTCTGAAATATCTGTGATAAATTTTCAGGGGGGGGGATATTTATGCTCCAGCTTAACTCAACGCGGATGCAGCTGTATTGAAATTCCCGAAGGGGCGTGGCAAAATGACGATCGTGCAAGTCTTCTGTTGTGGAACATGAAACATAAGATTTGTAAAAAATAATGGCAAGCACAAAATTAGAGATATTCATGTGTTAGAATCACACAGAAAACCAAAGTGGGAGACCGTTACTGAGGTGGATGCAATCTGATTTCGAAATGCGTAAAAAATCGAGACTGACGGGTAAAAGCTTGAAAAACAACCCAAATGTTAACTTTACGCCAAACCTGTAAACATTGACAAGTTTAAGGGTGTTTTAGAGAAATCCAAATTTATGTTTCGTTTATTTTTATGTCTTTGGAAAAAAAAAACTGAAGGAATGAGATCAATTTTTTTTTCCGTCTCGATATCAGTCTGGGTGATTTCGTCAAGACGGAAATCCGTCCTGAGACGGAAGGTCTTGCACCCATGACGTGTGATACCTGTCAAAAGGTGGGAAAGAATAATGATAAGAAGAAAGCGCCATTAAAATTGGTGCCAGTCATTTCTGAGGTGTTCGCGCGTATTAATTTCAATGCGGTCGGACCTTTAAAAATGAGTAAAAACAACAATAGATATCTCATTACTTCTATTTGTTTAGGTTCTCGTTATCATGAAGCAATTCCCGTAGAAGATATAACCTTGGTGAATGTGATTAATGCACTCTTGGTTATTTTTTCGCGTATGGGTTTTCCTAAGGAAATTCAGTGTGATTTGGGGAGATCGTTCACGAGTGTGTTGATGAATGAATTTAATAAGGGATTTGGCATAAAAGTGGTTCACTCGTCCAAATTTCATCCCCAGACAAATCAAATCGAGAGGTGGCATTCCAGCCTCAAGAGAGTTTTGAAAGTTTTGCGTCGGGAAAGTGGGGAAGATTGGGAAAACAATTTGCCTTTTGCGCTAGAGACTGTTACTCATGAAAGCTTGGGTTTCAGCCCGGCTGATTTAGTTTTTGGAAAGAATTTGAGAACCCCTCAAACGCTCGTGTATGAGAAATGGTTAGAGACGGAGGAGGAGGAGGATAATGTTGTAGAATATGCATTAAATCTTATAAACAGATTGAAAAGGTGTCAGGAATTGGCATCCAATAGGATGTTGGAGTGCCAAGAGAAACTAAAACTTTGGTATGATAAAAATGCCATTGAGAGAAACTTTAAGGTTGGTGATGAGGTTCTTGTATTAGCTACTTTTAAGCCTCATAAAATGGCAGTAAACTGGGTGGGTCCGGGAAAAGTTACGGCAAAGATATCGGACACTAATTATGTGATTGATTTGCCAGACAAAAGAGATAAGAATTCAATATATCATGTGAATTTAATGAAACCATATTATAATCGAATTGAAAGGGTTAACTTTTTGATTGAGGAGGGGAGAGAGGAGTCGGACATGGAAAGTGAAATTCCGTATCCATTGCAAGAAGCGACCCAATTTGATTTAAATGAAATAATTGAGGAAAATGGTTTGAGGAAAAGGATATCGGAAAAACAGGTCGAACATTTTGGTAATATGTTGAAACGGCATAGGAAGGTGTTTTCCACTGATCCAGGATGTACTAGTCTAACGGAGATGAATATTGAGCTAACGAGTGATGTTCCAGTGAGGTCTAAGTCTTATAGAATGTCCCCTAGACAAACTAACATTTTGAGGGATGAAATAAAAAGGCTTTTAGATCTAAAAATAATAGAAATAGGTCAATCAGATTTTTCCTCTCCAATGATTTTAGTTGAAAGTGTAGGAAAGGAACCTAGGCCCTGTGTCGATTACAGGCGACTGAATGCTATAACGCGTATAGAATATTTCCCATTGCCTAATATAGAAGAAGTAGTGGAAAAGGTGAGTGCGGCTCCGTTTATTACCTTGATGGATTTAACAAAGGGGTACTTCCAAATTCCTCTCTCGGAAAAATCTAAGAGGTATGCCACTTTTGTGACTCCTTTTGGTTCGTACATACCTAACAAAATGATGTTTGGATTAGTTAACTCTTCTTTTTACTTCTGCAAGTTAATGGCATCGGTGCTGGGGGGAATGGAGGAATTTGCATTGCCCTACATAGATGACATTGCCATATTCTCCACTAATTGGGAGGATCATGTAAAACATGTGAGCGCGGTTTTAAGTAGGCTGGGAGAGGCGGGCCTTACTGTTAAGCCGTCAAAATGTAGGTTTGCAAGGGATCATGTGATGTTCCTTGGGCATGAAGTGGGGTCAGGAAAAATGTCTCCTAATGAAGTTAAAATCAAGGCCATTAATGATTTTCCTACTCCTAAGAACAAAATGCAGGTACGGTCATTTTTGGGGATGGCAGGGTACTACTCAAGGTACATTCCAAAGTTTTCGGTCTTGGCCGTTCCGTTAACAAATGCCCTAAAAGGGAAAGAAAAGAAAGGGAGCATAAATTGGACTTTGGAATGTGAAAAAGCATTTCAGAAATTAAAGTCCAAATTAAAGGAAAGTCCTGTCCTGTATGCACCAGATTACTCCAAAGAATTTATTTTGCAGACTGATGCGAGTGGTTTGGGAGCCGGTATTGTTTTATCACAGGAATTTGATGGGGAAGAGCATCCTATATTGTACTTGAGTAAAAAGTTTTCAAAAGCGGAACAGAACTATAGTACTGTTGAAAGCAGGGTTGCCAGATTTAAGAACTGCAAATACGGGACAGGATCCTGGGGGGGGGGGGGGGGGGGGTGAATGGAGATGAAAACTAAAAATTAAATTTTTACAACCTTGACTTTGACATCAAACGTTTTTCATAAAGATACAAAAAAAAAAAAAAAAACCCAATGACCATATGAACAAAGACTACATTTTTTACCATTGCACAGTTATTTTTCTTCATTAATAATAGTGGGAAAAGTTTATGCACTAAATATTGCAAAAGTTCGTATTTATCTGCAATTACCCTCTTTTTAATGATGCAGGCCTTTCGTTTTGAATTTTGCCGGGGGGGGGGGGTAAAGGCTATATATTCAATGCAAATTATACCAAATATCAGCAAAACCACTTTCATTAAAATATAAAAGTATTAATTTCTCAAAACTGAGGTGGCAATTGACAAACACTTCCCTTGATTGATTTCCCTTGATCCCTCAATTGACTAGCCTGTCTTGGCGAGGAAGATATAATAGTCGTTCTTATGTTTGATGACTTATGTTTAGTATGTACTTTTTCAAAATGCCAGACACAAGGAGATTAAAGAGGAGGAGCTAAATCTCTGCTATCTAAAAGTGGCAACGAATTCTCACCGCCGCCAGAGGACGCTGCTCGACAAACGCTCCCTATCTCCTACGGGAATCAATGTAAATGATACTGAATCTGTCATCTTTTTAAATGCTGCTATGGGAAAGAAAAAAAAAAATTTTCAACTGGATTTTGGTGTAAATCTTTGATTGACATTATGAATTAAATATGATTTTCATCCCACGAATATAGGTGCCGTATTCTTTGAGAAATAGGTTTAATCGAATGCACTTACCAACTTGCCAAATCTGACAGAATCTGTCATTTTTTAAAGACTGCTGTTGGCAAAAATATATTTTTTTAATTGGAATTTTGCTCAAACCATCGATAAACATTATGAACTAAATATATTTAAATTAATAATTATTTTGTCTACTAAATACACTGAAGTGACAAAAGTCATGGGATACCTCTTAATATCGTGTCGGCCCTCCTTTTGCCCGGCGAAGTGCAACAACTCGACGTGGCATGGACTCAACAAGTCGTTGGAAGTCTTCTGCAGGAATATTGAGCCATGCTGTCTCGATAGACGTCCATAATTGTGAAAGCGTTGATGGGGCAGGATTTTGGGCACGAACAGACCTCTCGATGGTGTCCCATAAATGCTCAATGGGATTCATGTCGGGCGATCTAGGTGGCCAAATCATTCGTTGGAATTGTCCAGAATTTTCTTCAAACCAATTGCGAACAGTTGTGGCCCGGTGACATGGCGCATTGTCATCCATATAAATCCCATCGTTGTTTGGGTACATGAAGTCCATGAATGGCTGCAAGTGATCTCCAAGTAGCTGCACATAAGCATTTCCAGTCAATGTTCGGTCCAGTCGCACTAGAGGACCAAGTCCATGCCATGAAAAAACAGCCCACACCATTACGGAGCCACCACCAGCTTGAGAACAGTGCCTTGCTGACAGTTTGGGTCCATGGCTTCGTGGGGTCTGCGCCACACTCGAACCCTACCATCGGCTCTTACCAGCTGAAATCGTGACTCATCGGACCAGGCCACGGTTTTCCATTCATCTAGGGACCAACCGATATGCTCACGTGCCCACGAGAGTCGCTGCAAGCGATGTCGTTCTGTCAGTAAAGGCACTCGAGTCGGTCTTCTGCTGGAATAGCCCAAGAAATCCAAATTTCTCCGCACAGTTCTAGCAGACACGTCCATTGTACGTCCCACATTGATTTCTACGGTGATTTGACGCAGTGTTGCTTGTCTGTTAGAATTTACGACTCTTTGCAGACGTCGCCGGTCTCGATCTTTAAGTGCAGGCGGTCGACCACTGCGCTGTCCATGGTGGGATGTTATGCCTGAAATTTCATACTCTCGGCACACTCTTGACACAGTGGATCTGGGAATGTTGAATTCTCTAACGATTTCCGAAATGGCATGACCCATGCGTCTAGCTCCAACTAACATTCCGCGTTCAAAGTCTGTTAATTCACGTCGTGCGGTCATCATCACGTTAAAACCTCTTCACATGAATAACTTGAACAGAAATGAAAGCTCTGTAAAAGCACTGCGCATTTATACCTGTTCTATGCGATGCTACTGCCATCTGAAAATTTGCATATTGCTATCCCATGACTTTTGTCACTTCAGTGTATATTGAATTAATAACAAAATTAAATACTGACATAATTAATTTTTTGCCTCATGCTTAATTTATCAACGATTTAGAGAACTGATTCTTAGCAAAAATTATATCGTACAATGCAAAGAAAATGTCACATACAGTCGCATATATGTCAAATTTGGCAAGTAGCTAGATGCGGTCGTTTAAACATCTTTCTTAAAAAATACAGCAACATTTCAGTGGGATCAAAGTCATATTTAGTTCATAATGTTAATCGATGGTTTACACCAAAATCCAGTTGAAAAAAAAATTTTTCTTTCCCATAGCAGCATTTAAAAAGATGACAGATTCAGTATCATTTACATTGATTCCCGTAGGAGATAGGGAGCGTTTGTCGAGCAGCGTCCTCTGGCGGCGGTGAGAATTCGTTGCCACTTTCAAACTAGCGCACCCGTAGAACATTTCTCTCCTTCTTTCTACTCCGTGGCCAAACATACCAAAGGGAAAATTTTAATACGTGCAAAATAATTTTAACGACACAATAATCTTGATTACAATTGAGCAGACGCAGAGTTAAATAATAAATTAACCTAGAAGAAATAAAAATTTAATATTCAAAATCTTTATATAAAAAAACTGTGTACAGTTTTTTGAATATTATAACATAAAAATTGTCCTAACATAATGTTGGGGAATTTCTTTTTTTGCAAATCATACCTGCTATTTGGTTTCACTGCTGTAATAATTCTTTCAAAGTTTTATTGTGTCTTTTTTTTCGCATAAAACTCATAGTATCTTATATTTGTGTTATTCATTGTAAAAACGGTGTATCTTCATATTTATAAAATATGTGTTTGCTAAATGGAATTATAGTTACTTCTTTCAGATTAAGAGCGAAGCAAAGCACGTTTCAAAAGATAACTATCCAGTGACTAATAGTAGCTGAACACTTAATATTTCTTTCATGAGGAAATATTTAAGAATGACCTTATATAATAAGGCACAGTAAAATCATTTACAAGGAGCTGCAGCACTTTTAAAATGAACTTCATCTTTGTTCAATGAATTATCACAATAATTTCGGCTCTAACTGAACATAAGACTAACATTACACTTTAGAACAGAAAAATATTGTGATTCAATTAATCAATTTTCTTATCACTCCATTTCACATTTTTTGTTTTACTTTATTTTTTCTCAAAATAATGTCTCGTTTTGTAAAATGTTGCTTCTAGCTAGAATACGGGACTTTAGCCGTCCCGTATCAATGTTTCCCGGGACGCAGGACAGTTTCTCAAAAAACGGGACTGTCCCTTGAAATCCGGGACGTCTGGCAACCCTGGTTGAAAGAGAATTGGCGGCCATAGTGTACGGGGTTAAAAAACTTAGCCATTTTTTGGATGGGCAGAAGACTCTCGTACAGACGGATCACAATCCATTGAAGTATTTGAAGGAGATGACTAGTAATAATGCGAGGTTGACTCGCTGGGCTCTGAGTCTCCAACCATATGATCTTGAGGTAATCCATAGACCAGGAAGCAAAAATGGAAATGCTGATGCGTTAAGCAGACTATAAGTTTTTTTTTTCTTTGATGAATAGGGATATTTAGGAATTTATACTTAACTTTCATTGTTTTGTAATTGTTTATGTTTAAAAAAAAAAAAAAAAAACGTTTGTTTAATGATGAAGCATTACACATTGCATAATAGCTCAATGTATGCTAGAAATGTGTAGGGATTTTTGTTTCCATCTTTTGAAAAATGTATTATAATTTAAATGTACTTTTACATTAATGGAGTGATTTTGATGTAAGGTGAAGCAAAGGGGACTTGCTCGGGTGACATGGGTGTCTGCTTTAGGGAAATTTCATGTCTATATCCATAGAAATTTCAATTTTAAGGGGGAAGGTGTTGTGGCATCTTAGCCATTCCCTTACCCCAGACGGAGGTGATTGGCACCGGGTGCCGACGAGACGGTGGTGTCAATAGGGTGGAATTTTACTGCGCCCTTTGTCACCGTCGGGGCGTTTGTGGCCAATTTTCCACTCTGCCTTTGTGCGGTGGACCCTGGGCCGACAGAAGTGTTGGGTCTGAAGACCTTTATTTTTGTTCCCAGACTCGCAGGGCTATGTATTATTAAAATTATAAGTACAAATTAAAAGTAAAATTAAAGCACGAACCTCCTCTCCCCACGTTTAATTGACCATGCTGGCGCAACACACTTCAAACCAATCGCGGCCATCTTCCGAATCAAAACATAAGAGTTGAGTTGTTTGTATTCGGCTGCTGCATAGTTTTCAAAATTCAGAGTCTGTTGTTTAGTGGAGGAAAATCCAACGAGGCTCATATGCTAATGAGCAGAGCAGTATGGAAATTACAAGTGACGTCTGCTGACGCACCTGCCACGATAAATAGCGAGCACTACCGATGCTCTCTCTCTCTTCTCTTCTCACCTCGTCAGCTTCGAGTTTGTTGCGCTCACGACAGTAGCTGCGTAGGCAGCGTTGAGTGTCGGGTGGTGTTAGCCATGCTTGGCTGGAATTTGGAGTAGTGGCTTGTGAATCCACTTCATAGTTTTAAATTAAATGAGCTCATCTATTTTTCGCTTTTAAAAGTTTCCAGCAACAGCATACCAAGTCCTGGACCATGATGTCATTAGTAAAATTGGCCAGGTGAAGATTGACAAATTATTTTATTGGTGGCCGGGTTTCATCGTGTTCAATGAACCCGGGGACGACTGCACTGACGTCGGGGATAATTTACGAGTTCGAGTGTCGCCAGCAGACTGATCGTGCCAGCCAGAAAGTACCGAAGTTCGCCTGATTCCCTGGACGGGTCATCTAATGCCGGAGACCAGATGGTGACATTTATTTTGTATATTATCTTCAAACTTCAACTACAAAATTTGTGCAGCCCTTTTTGAATAGACTTTTTAGAACTTGAACTTTAATTCAATGTTTTGAGAACTAATAAACATAAATATTTTTGGAAATATTGTCTTTTAACTTGTCTCTTCACGGACACTTTACGGCGCATTTAATTTTCATGGCTTTAACTTAGTTTTGTCTCCTAGAGACTTTAAACTAAATTTAAATTAAACCCAATAGTGGTAATCAAAGCCAACAGTGGTAGCAGAGCGTCAAGTAGCAGAAGCTATTATTAGGTCAAGTGTCAGTTTTTTTGAAGAGCAAGTTTTTCTATTTCCAGGAATATGGATAGGGATTATCGAATAATTATCAAGCTAAATACCCAAAATTGGCAATCCTGGTGTCGGAACATGAAAATGATTCTAATAGAAAGAGATTTATGGGAAAATACCCAGACAAAATTGGGGGAAACGGCAACAGCCGGTGAAAAGAAAAAACGGGGCCAGGCAATGGCAATTATCTATCTTAACGTGGAGGAAGATATTAAGCATTTAATCAATGATTTGGATAATCCCCACGAAATTTGGAATGCGTTAAAATTAAATTTTGAACCCCCATCTTTAGCCAGGATTGCTGCATTATGGGAACAATTTTTTTCAACTCGTATAAATGAAGATGAGTCAGTTGGCATGTTTGCCGCAAGGTTAAAAAGTATTCTGCGCCAGCTAGAGGACGCGAATTATAAAATGGATGAAAAACTTAAAGCCTTTCAATTAATTAGAAACCTCGGTCAAAACTTTAGAGGTATTGTTCAGACAATTTACAGGTGGGACGAATCAAAGTTTACTTTTTCAAAAGTTTTGGAAGAACTACTCGCTGAGGAGGGTAGAAATAAATTTTTGGGGGATGAATCTGAGAATTTAACATCGGGGGGAAGTACTTTTTTGACTCAAAAGAAACCTAACGTGGAGAGGAGAGGTTCAGGCTTTAAAAATAAGGTCTGTTTTTCGTGTGGTAAGAAAGGCCACATTTCTAATCAGTGTTGGAGCAAAAATAAAAAATCGCACCCCCAAAGAAATAAAAACTCCCAAAAGAAAAATGATATTCCTCAAGCAGCTATGCTCTGTACAATTAATGAAGTAGAGGCCCACAATACTAATGCAAATTTAAGCAACAACGATTTTCTTTTCGATAGTCGAAGCACGTTTCATTTCGCGAAAGATAAAAATTTGTTTTGCGAATTTCAAGAAATTAAAAATACTAAGTTAGAAGTTGCTGTGGGCGGAGCTGAAGGAAAAATTGAGGGAGTAGGGAAAATCAAATTTCAAGTGATATCAGATAATGGCCCAGTAAATATTACTTTGAATAAAGTTTATTTTGCTCCATCGCTGAGGAGAAATTTGATCTTTGCGTCGAGTATCGACAGTATGGGTTTCAAACTCAGATGGTACCCAGGCAGAATTTGTGTTTTTAATAAGGATAATGTTAAACTTTTTACTGCTCACCTGGAAGATAGACTTTATTTTGTAAAACCATCATGTTTTTTGTTTGATAAAAATATGCCCCAAGCCAATGTATCTGAAGGAAAAGGTCTAGACTTGGAATTGTGGCATAATAGATTTTGTCATATAAATTGTAATACTATTTTAGAAACTGAAAAACAGAATTGTGTCTATGGTTTAAATATAAGTAACAGTAAGTTTGGCAGGTGTGAACCATGCATGTTAGGGAAAGAACGTAGGCGTTCGTTCAAGCCCATCCCTGGGCCATATACTAAGGCCCCTCTTGAATTGGTTAGTATGGATTTAATGGGACCCCTCCCACATGAAAGTTTTAATGGTAAACAGTATATTTTTTCTTTGATCGATGACTTTTCCAGAAAAGCAACGGTGTTTTTCCTTAGAACCAAGGATGAAGCTTTTGATTATTTTGTGCGCTACCAAAGGCGGGTAGAGAGATTCTTGGGGAAGAAAATTTTAGTCGTAAAATCAGATAATGGGTGGGAATTTGATAATGAAAATTTTAAGAATCATTTCAGGAAAGAAGGGATTAGGAATGAACGAACGAACACGTATTCACCAGAACAAAATGGAATTGTAGAAAGATATAATTTAACCCTAGCCAACGCCTTGAGAACCATGCTAAAATCAGCCGAGTTGTCCCAGGAATTTTGGACAGAAGCCGTAATGTGCTTTAACTACGTACGGAATCGTACTGTGCTAAAAGGTAGGAGAAAAACCCCATTTGAGTTGTTCTGCGGTAGGGTTCCTTCTGTTAAACATATGCGTCGATTTGGGTGCGTTGCCATAAGAGGCCTACCAAAGCAAAAGTTGAAAAAATTCGACATGCGTGGGAAAAAGGGAATTATGATGGGATATGCGACTCAAACCAAAGGGTACAGAATCTGGGACGTAGAAGAAAGGCGGATTTTTGAGAAAATAGATGTAATTTTTCTCGAAGATGAAAACTGGGGGGGGGGGGGGGGGGCAGAAAAAAATGAAAATTTTCAAAAGAAACAAAAAAAGGGGGAAAATTACTCTTTTGTGAGACCGCTAAGTGAAATAGAATCCGAAAGGGAAATTGAAAATATTGGCTCACCAGCCCCTAGCAGAAGAATAGAATGGGTTCGGAAAGCAGTAAAGAGGAAAAAAGAAAAGAGGCATGATATATACTATGGTATAAAAGGGAATGATAAGGTCAAAATTGAGGTCAATTCCCGATGCTAAAAAGTATTGTGAAAATAACAACATTCCTTTTGACTCAAGTTTTTTCAATTTTTCCACTAATGACCCAACTTCAGGGGAGGTAGGTGAGATAGTGAGTGAGGATAGTGAGTTAGAAAATCAAAATGAGGTAACTCCAGAGGCAGACCTGACAGAAGTGTTAATTCCTCAGTCTTACAGCCAGTGCATAAAAACCGCAGAAGTTGAGGAATGGAAACAATCCATGGCAGAGGAAATGAAAGTAATAAAACAGAGGGAGGTGTGGGAATTAGTCCCTAAACCTAAAAATAAACCAATCCTCAATAGCTGGTGGGTGTATGATATCAAAAGAAATGACAAGGGGGAGATTGCACGCTTTAAATCAAGACTGGTAGTAATGGGAAACAGGCAGGTAGCCAACGAATCCTACACAGAAGTTTTTGCCTCAGTTTTAAATTTTATCTTAATTAGAGTGTTTTTTGCAATTTTTGTCATTTTTCTTGGATGGAACCATTTTCAGTTAGACGTGAAGAACGCATACCTTTACGCAGACCTAGAGGAAGAAATATATATGCGCCAGCCGCAGGGCTTTATTGACCAAGAGAGGGAAAATTGGGTGTGTCATCTTAAAAAATCGTTATATGGGTTACATAGGTCGGGGAGAAACTGGTATGTCGAAATCGACACAGCACTCCAAAAAATGAATTTTGTAAAATTAAAGACAAGTAACTGTGTTTATACCCGTAACAAAGAAATATTTTTATTAATCTATGTAGATGACATCTTAGTTTTTGGAAAAAATGAAAAAATAATTAGGACTGCGGTAGATGATTTGGCCCGGGTATATGATATAAAGGAATTAGGAAAAACTAAAAATTTATTGGGGGTGGAATTCGAAGAAATAGGGGGGGAAATTTTTATACATCAAAATTCTTACATCAAAAAGATCTGTGAGGGTTTTGACTCGTACAAGTACCCATTTTCGACCCTCCCAATTGCGAAAGGCACAATTTTAACTATGATTGTCTGAAAACAGAACAAGAAGTCCAAGAAATGGACAGGTTGCCTTTTCGCAACTTATTGGGATGTTTGTCCTATATAGCAGGGAAAACCCGACCAGACATTTCTTACGTGGTTAATGTACTTTCACAATTTCAGGCTAATCCGGGGAAAAAACATTGGGAATGCCTATTAAGACATTTGGGATATTTAAAATACACGAATAACTATAAATTAAATTTAAGTGCTATAAATGAAATTGAAATTAACGGGTTTTCTGATTCTGACTATGCAGCAAATAGGGATGACAGAACTTCGATGGGGGGAATTATAGTTTATATTGATAAAGTACCGGTTATTTGGAGGACAGCTAAACAAAAAAGTGTGTCGTTATCTACCATGGAGGCGGAATATATAGCGTTAGGGGAAACGGCAAAAGAAGTGGTATGGTTAAAAAGAATTTTAAAAGAAATATCCAAATTTAAAATACCGGGGTATAAATTCAACAAAACTATAATTAATTGTGATAATATTTCTGCCATCGATTTTTCAAAATCTCCCATAGAAAATAATAGAACTAAGCATGTAGTAGTCAGGTATCATTTTGTCAGAAACTTTGTTAAACAAAATGCATTTGAATTGAAATATGTTAAAAGCGGGGAAAATTCTGCTGACATTTTTACAAAGCCTTTAACAAACAAAGGTAGCTTTAGAAAAAATGTGCAAAATGATTTTTGGTGACTTTGATAACAAGGAAAGAGAGGTCAAAAGTCAAATGAAATATTGAAAGTTGTTGTAAATATGTTCAAAGTTTTTCAAATGTTTCAAGGTGTTTTTTCAACTGTGTTTTTGAAATTTTTTAAAATTGATGTTTATAAGTGTTTTTTCAAAGTTTGAGAATTGTGATTCACATGTGTTTTTTCAAAGAAAAAAACTTGTTGCCCTGAGAGCCTGGGAAGGGGGGAATTGTTGGGTCTAAAGACCTTTATTTTTGTTCCCAGACTCGCAGGGCTATGTATTATTAAAATTATAAGTACAAATTAAAAGTAAAATTAAAGCACGAACCTCCTCTCCCCAGCGATCCAGACTTTCTGGGGCCCTGTGTTCTGCAAATGGGGTCACCGAGAATGTGTGGGCCCCCGATCGCAGCGACAATAGCAGGCCAATAAAAAAATGAAGATAAAAGGGGTGACGCCCCGAAAAAAAAGTTTGGTGGACTGAACTTTATTTTTTTAAGAGAGATCACTCTAGAACTCCAGAGAAGGAGTTTGTATTTTTCTCCGTGCTCGGGACTGAGCAAAAAAAAGTTCGGAACTTAGGTTCCAGAGGCGCGCGGCAGCGCCGACCGATTTGCTATTGGACAGCATCATCACTATTTGTGAAAATATTGAATTCAAACAAGAGTTTATGTAAATATCATAGTTAACCTAGAGTAGGGTAAATAAAGTAAAATTTGAAATTTCAATTATTTGCATTCGTCTGCTAGTGTGTTAGCGAACATTTATTCACACCACATAGCCAAAACGCCACAGTACCTTCAGTTATCTATGAGTATAAGATCACATAATTGTGATAATGTAATATTTATTATACAGGTAATAATATTTTTTATTACAAGATTTTATGAAAGTGTTAAAAAAACAAACTGAATTACAGAAGCTTTCTTTACCAGCAATGTGATAATTGGAGAAATATGAGAAGCGAGACATATTACATTTTTTGGATAAAAAATCTCAATCTGCATCTGTCATATCCAAAGAAAAATAAGTATGAGGTATGTTTCCAGAATAAACTAAAAACATCATAGAAGAACATGGCACAGATTTGTTTTGTTTTTTTAAGTGAAAATGTTGCAGACATGAGAACAACTTTCACAGAGAATGGTATTGAAAAAATTAAATAAAATTTTCTCTCTCAAAATTTATACTTCATGAATGAAGTGCCCCCAAAAATGCTTTGAAATCCTAAGTGTATAAATCTGCCACTGTGTCAAATGAATTACACTTAAAATTCAACATGGTATCTTAGATAATTAAAAGGTAAGAAAAAAAAGAAATTATGCAATGCTTAGTTACCACAAAATTGGCACTTATGAATCTAATTGTTCTCGTAACAACATCAAATATAATGTTGGAAAAGAACATATTGCAAAAAAAATTTTAATACCTTTCAATATTTTAGTATCCCTGTTCGTTTGACCATCGGAAATGTCTCTGGTATATTGAACAAAAACTTCCCCATAGTTCAGTCTACCAGTTTCATCCAGTACGCCCAACATATTCCTACCATAATCTGGATCCACAGTGATATTTGCTCTAGTCTTGATGCATTCTAAAAACATTGCAAAAATATTTTAATTCAGAGTACAAAGCAAAAAATTACATACAGTGATAATTAAACACATAAAACACAAAAATATTCTCATGGCTTGCTGAATAATTCAAAATATTGGAAGGAGTGGAAGGCTCATGATACCTCGGTTTACTGAACATTTGGAATATCTGGAAAATGCTTAGCAATTAAACAGGTTGTTGAGTTCTAGGTACAACTTTTTTGACATACCACTTTTTACAAAGAAAAGAAAATACTGACTAGACGAAAAATTTATCGCTCAAATTTTATAAACTTTCATTTTGTTTACCACTAAAGTAATCTTGTCTACTTTATTCACCATAATTGTATGTATCTATGCATGTAAATTTGTAGACAACCAAAATGTGAATTTTGACTGTCCCCAAAAGCATTTTGGCAAGTTTTGCAGTGACACCTGCGTATGAGTGTATGCAGAATGATTACTTGCATGTCTTTTGTGTAACACAAAATCTGTCGGTCAGTAGTAGAAGGTAAAAACTTAGGACATCAACTCAAACAGCCTGAAGTTATACCCATTCCTTTTTTATTGCAATCTGATGTTCCAAACCAACTCCTTACTTTAATTGAAGTTAAAAATCAACGTAAATAAAGCACAAATAAGGTAGAAAATACAGCAAATAGCTATTTCAAGGCTACAATGGAGCCCCTTCCTCAGTGCAAGAAGCTCAGCAAACAACATGAAAGCTGTAAGAGAACTGAGCGCGAAGCACGGTTAAGGCTTTTGTGTTATTAAGGCTTTTGTGTTTCGTGCCTTGAATATCTGTTCTTCATCCAGTTCTTTAAATACTGAGCTTTTTTATTTAAAAGCTGTGGCTCTTGATCGGGGTTACTCGCCCAAGATTATTGATTCTATATATAATAGGCTAATAAAGCCCTCTCATTCTAGCAAGGTTTCCGATTCTAAGGTTGGTTACACCATTGTTTTGCCTTTTTATCCAAAAATAAGTCATCAAGTTGCAAAGATTTTGAAAAAGTTTGGTTTCGATATTTCTTTCTCTCCTGTGAACAAAATTAAGTTTACAAACTTGAAGCATCCCATTGATTGCCAAAGCAACTGGGGCATTTATAGCATCTCTTGCAAATGCGGACTTAGCTATGTAGGCCAGACTAAGCGGCCTCTTAAGCACCGTCTGAAAGAGCATCAAAATTATGTTAAACATAAAGAACTAGCACGCTCTTCCATTGCTCAGCATTGTTGGACTTCTGGTCACTGCTTTGATTTTTCTTCGGCTAGAATTATTTGTAAATGTTCGTCAGTTTATGACCTCGATTTTTGGGAAGCTTACTATATTTGGAAAAATTCCCATTCTCTGGTGAATGATTTTTCCAGTGTTCCATTTTTCCCTGACATCTGGAAGCAATTTTTATAATTTCGTCTTCCTGTGTTTTCTCCCGCGCTTTTTTCTTTCCCTACTTTCCTTTACTGTCTTCCCCTTTTCTTCGCTCTCCTGGCTGTTTCGCTGATCGCTGATTGGTCGGTGTTTTCCCGCTCTCGTCGTGAGTTCATACGCACTGGCCCATTTGTTATAAATACCGGGGCCCACGTGCTTCGCGCTCAGTTCTCTTACAGCTTTCATGTTGTTTGCTGAGCTTCTTGCACTGAGGAAGGGGCTCCATTGTAGCCTTGAAATAGCTATTTGCTGTACTTTCTACCTTATTTGTGCTTTATTTACGTTGATTTTTAACTTCAATTATAGTTCAGCACAAAGCTTTTTTGATCATTTTTTATTCAACTCCTTACTTGTTCTTTGTAGTTTTTTTTTTTTTTTCTTGAGTATTAAGTTAATATCTCCCAGAGCTTATCTTAATACACCTCTAATAGTCGATGAACATTTCATGCCACTTGGTGAGTATTGTTAACACCGATCCTTGAATACTTTTATTATTTTGTTGTAAGTAATTATGGTACTTATACATTATAGCAAGATTTTCAGCTTTTAATGCAAATCAAATTTTCAGCTATTAAAAATACACCTTAAAATGTTAATCTGGCACCTCGAATTAACCAGAACTTCGGTTCTTAAGACCTAGGTTTTTGAGACACCATGACATATACAGCCGACTCTCGCTATCTCGAAGTCCTAGGGACCAAGAAAAATATTCGACATAACCGAAGCTCGAGATAAGAAAAATTTAAAATCATTTTTTTTATTAGACACTCGTAGTAGGTATTCGAAAAACAAAACCACAAATGCACAGAAAAGAACGAAAACTTCTGATTTTTTACCCAAATGTACAAAAATAGGACTCTTAATTATAAAACAAAGAATTCATAAAAAGATACTGTTCAAAATTGCACATTTTTCTAACAGCTGAGCATTCAACAGCTTTGGTATCACCAAAACTGTTGACAGAAAAGGTCACAAAAAGGAATTCAACTAGTTTAGCCTTCTCTCAAGGGGTAGATAAGACACCGCACAGAGCTTCCCCCAGGCTTGGGCGGGAGGGCGCTGCGCCCTGCCTGCCCTTTGATACTTAGAATGCGCCCAACTTGCCCTTTTACCAGTAAAACGGCGCCCTGGTTGCCTCTTTGTTTATGAAGTAGCGCCCTTTTGATTCAAGAGAGTTACGAGTTACTATGAAAAGGAACCAAACCAGTTTCAACTTCCCCTTGTTAAACTACGATGTTTTCGAAGTGAAAATAACGAACATCCCCCCTCCCGTCCTCTCCCATAGATCATTCATGCTCTAAGTCCTCTTCTACTTGGATTGGTATTGAGAAATGCATGCCTTCCATTATCAGTGGCTCAGCAGGGGATAAAAGTGGCCTGGGCATTGTAGAGACTAAGCAGATGATCTGTCACTTTGGGAGCAATAACGAACGAACACGTGGTTTCGATCTGATGAGCCACTGTTTCTCAATCATTTCCTTAATCCTTGACTCAGGGTTTCTATTGCTTTATTTACTGGGAGGGGCAAAGTTGTTTACACCAGTTTCCAGCATTGATACTCCTATAAAAGAATACTTCCGATTTTTCTTCTAGAAGTTCGAAGAAAAGCAAATTTCGTAGTTTATTTTAGCCAAAATTCGCGTGGAGGTGCTTATTTGATTTCCTTTTAAAAATCGCGGAATTTCAGAGGGCAAGAGTGAAATGACCCAACTTCCTCAGGCGACTAAATCCATATAAAAACTATATATACGTGTCCGTGTATGTACCTTCCTTGTACAAATCCACAGTTTATGTCAAATCGGAACAAAACTTGGCAGGGAGGCTCTATTGGGCAAAACGGCGTAAAATGGCTCTTTCTTCCCGAAATAATTATCAGATCGTCTCGATTTTGTTCTCATTGGAAAGATTAGAAAAAATATCTCTTACGACAATTTCCTTCTAAGGATTTGAAAATTTCTCATCGATACCCAGAAAAAAGATACGAGCATTTGAAAGTTTATAAGAATCAATTTTAATTCTAAATTTGATAGACAAAAGACGTTTGCGCGTGAAAAAAATGCGTGATAAGAAAAAGGTGAGTATCTATAACTTGTCATTTTTTCTTAAATGAACAAATAAAATTTTTTCTTTTGCTTTGATTATTTTTTGGCGATGGATTAATTTTTTGTGCGGGCGAAGTTTTAGATGTAATCTGATCGCGTTCTTTAGTCACGCGTCATTTGTTTTCAAGATAGACCATGCAAAACCGGGCCATGCAGCTTGTATTTAAAAAAGATATGTTTTAGAGACACATTTTGCGGAAAATTCACCACAGCCCCCATATTTGAGCCGTAAAATGACACTTATTAGACATTCGCAGTCTGATGATGACGCCCCCCCTTCCCCATTCCATTATTTGCAAAGCCAGAAGCTGGAATCTATTAATGGATGGGTAGGAAATGGAAAAAGAAACTTTATTTCAGTGAATAAAAAGATCAATATTGGTGACAAAAAAAAAAAAAAAATCCATAGTTTGTGCGTAAAAATAAAAGTTAGCTACTTCACGGTGTCTCTGTTGATCAGCGCATGCCATTACATAGGAAACGTATAATCAATAGCATGAGGCGGGAGAGGAGTGAAAGATAAAATAATTAAAATATAGAAATTTTAGTAACTCAAAATAAATTATTATAACATGAAGTTATACTTCATTCATCACAAACCGTCTTGAGACTGAGCGACAAATCTCGGGTGCCTCGGTGAGAGGTCCCTGTGACTTCCAAGACATTTCTATTTTTATAAATACCGTAAACTCCCGATTATCCGTGGGCCTTTAATTTTTCTTTTTCTCTTTACGGTGAGGATTTACTGAATGTGGAAAAATGCGAGTGCGTTATTGGTCGTTTTAGCTTTTGAAGGTTTTTTTTTTCATTCAATATCCTTTTTAAGCCACCGCACACACTAATATCGTTCATACCTATTTTTCGGATTAGCCATAGTATTCGTTTATCCACTGTCACCCCCCTTTCCGCGGATAACTGGGATTTTACTGTTATTTGTACAATTTTGATACAATTTTATAATATCTTTGATGATTATAGTCTCTTTTCCTTATGCTCATATTCTTTTACTTGAAGAAATTCGGAATTTCATTCGGTAATCTGAAATTCCCCTCTTCGAAACATTTAAGTTCGGGATGACGCAGATATTTTTCGAAATTCGAAGGGGGAGGATTTTATGAAGATTAACTAGGTCTGTCATTTAGAGGGGTCGGATGGGGACAATTGATCCTCTATTCCTGTTTTTTCTGATACAGAGATTACATATTTAATTAAGTAATAACCAAAATATAAATATTTGGTGCTTTTTCATTTATTATACGCCAACCTTGAAAGGAAGCTAATGTTCATATTTGTGCGGAGTTTTTATGACTAGTTTGATTTCACTTTGTACATGGGGGGGGGTACTTGAAAATATTCGTTCCCAGTGCTGTCATCTTTTAAGGACAACTCTGTGAAAGGAAGCTTTGGTTTAGCAGGAACAAAACCAATAATTTCCAATCGGAAGAAGGGGGGTGGGGTAGGATAATCTCAGAAAATAGAGGTGGAAGGGGTGGGATAGATAAACTTTTCAACAAATCAACAGGGACGATTAGGAATTTTGGGACATAGGATACAATATGCTTGACAGATGAGGTGGGGCATTGAATGGAATGTTCTCCTGTAGTGAGGGAGGATGTAGGTTGACAAAAAGCTGGACAAAAGAAGTGTATTGTTACCGTAAAATCCCGAATATAACCCCCCTCCCCCTTATTTCGCAGATTTCATTTTCGGGAACGCTCCTCATTACACGCGCGCCAATAGACGTGACCTAGTTTCTCCATTCATCCAAACCGGTTTATCCTCAAGGTCAGCGCCGCAGCATTTCGTTCGCGTCACGTGATAGCCCCAATCGCTCTTATCGCTCTAGCAGCTGTGGTCAGGGAGTAAAAGGACTCCCTGGCGCTGTGGTTGATCTTTCGCTCTCTTACTCAGCACGTGGTCCAATATGTCTTGTAGGAGTTTCGCCGTCGAGAAGAAATTAGAAATCTAGCGTTGGCATGAATGCAACAGATAATCTTTGCACAAAACTTCCATTGAATTC
>JAXGGA010015698.1:0-28486 GCA_038373865.1 Uloborus plumipes
CACCAGGTGGCGCTGCGAGCTCCCCCCTCACCACTGGGGACTTTTAGTATGTTCATCAGGAGCCCTTCCTGTACCTGTGTGGCCAATTTTTAAAACTGCATGTTTTAGTGTTTTTTCAAATCCTTTATTGACTAGACTATATGGCATCGGTTCCGAGATATTTTATTCGTATAAGCGGGGTATTCGTTTATCCGTTACCCGATTAAGCGGGGAAAAACGGTACTTGCTTTTGTTGTTGCCACAAAAAATTGTTTGCCACAAAACTTTAAAAAAAAAAACTCAAAAAATAGTACAAAATACAAGAAAATACTAAATTTGCAATCATTCTGTCATTTTTAAAATTGTTTTGTTGAAATTAATGCGTATCTAGCTGATAAATTTACTTAAGTCTAATTTCCGTTCAAAAAGTGCCGATCTCATCGGTGTTTAATAGCTATTTCCCCCAAAAAACAACTTTTTAGCTATTTTTGTTTTCAAAATCAACAAAAATTGACACATTTCATTCCAATTTCTAAAAGAGTGAGGAAAAAAACATACGGCAGAGGTGATTGTGAGTTCATGAAAAAATACCTGAAAGTTTTAAAGAGAAAATGTGTGTGGGGGGGGGGAGGGAGTGGGTTTTTTGAAATACGAAAAAGTCTATTCTGATATGGGATGCAAATCGATTGAATTTCTTAAAATAAAAAAGGATATAAATAAAATAATTTATTCAAGTTTTAAAAAAATAGAATGGCATCTTAACATTTCTATTCGATAAATATAAATAGTAATTAGGGTCACCCGGGGCAATTCCTGGTCAGCAAGTTTCTGGGGTAATTCCTGGTCACAGTCCTTTTTATGTCTTAATAATCCTTCAGCAAAATGAAAAAAATCACAGAGGTACTCTGAACTATCTTCATTGCAATTCATTACTTAATTATGAGTTGACTGTGTATTTAGTTTGAAAAAAAAAATCTTTTTAAAATCGCTTGTTAAATTTCGTAAAACAAGATTGGCCTTAGTTTTGATACATTTGTACAAAGATCGTGATCAAACTCAAACTTCTGAATATTTTTCTTTTTCGTTTTTTTGGTTGAATTAGGTACCATGTCAGTTACTGAAAAATAGTTTTGGATTTACCATTATTGTTTTGAATAATTTGCAGGAAGGCTCCAAATAATGCCCCTGGCTACTGGGGTAATTCTTGGTCAGTGGGGTAATTCCTGGTCAGTCCTTTTTTTTAATATTTATGGATTATTATTTCACCTATTATTGACATATGTTATTGATTTAAACTATATGTAACTCTGTGAGCCTTAACTGCAAAGTTAACTGTAACCGCAATGTAACATTCTTATCTGTTAATGATAAGTATACAATATACTGAATTTTTCTTTGTTAAATTTCATCCAATTATTTTATAAGTTTTAATAATTATTCTTAATTATACTAAGAAAAATGCTTAATTGTAACTGCATTGTACTATTCACTTAACTGTTCACCTTAACATGTTCATAACAGACAGAAGCATGTGCTCAGTGTGTATGGTGCATGTGCACCATATTTTTTATGGACCTATTTATTTGGTAGGTGAAGATTCATTCACAACAGATATAAAAGCTGTAGCTATTGCATACAAAGTGTATAAAAAGTATTTTGGCTAAGTTTTATTAAGTAAAGCTATTATGTTGAAAACAATTGCATTCTTCCTTAAAAAAACTAAATACAGTGTTTAATTAGCTATATATATAAATAAATTCTTTATCTAATTAGTTTAATAACTTGTATTAATAATGTGCTTACAAAATGTATGCATTTTCATCAATCATTTGAGTGACCAATAATTGCCCCGTAAGTGGCCAGGAATTACCCCATCTCTGGGGTAATTCCTGGTCATTAACTAACGACAATTACTCAAGTTCATTATGTATTGTTGATAGCATGAATATTTTATTCGATGGACATCCCAATGTGCTTCCTCCATACCAAAATTTGTAACTCTAACTTAGATAGATTTTGTGATAATTGGATGTTAATGCTTTTTGACCAGGAATTACCCCAGGTGACCCTATCCGTACAATCACCAAAAAATCTAAGAAGCAAAAAAAAAAAAAAAAAACGAAGGTGAGAAGATAAAAGCACAATTAAAAATATTTCATTTCCGGTGTTTTCGAACATGAAAATACCAGAATCGATCGTGAAAATACCGGAACACAATCACCCCTGCGATACGTTTTTCGTTTTGTTTACACCGGAAGTCCGAAAAAATTAACCCCAAGGGTTTGGCGCCAAAAAAATTGGCGAACTTTGAAAAAATTGCCAAGGCATCCAAATTATCGAAGACTTGCCCGCTAGAGATGCATGAAAAACTCTTGGAATAAAATCAATATTTCAGAGAACTAAAGACAAACCATGTTTATTTCCTGCTTTAACCTGGTTTTTTAGCCTACTTTCCCGTTAAAAATAAAAGAAAGACGAAAAAAGTATTAAAAGTAGCTTAATGCATCTAAAAAATATCGCCAAGTCTAAAAAATATCGCCAAGTCCAAAAAATATCGCCAAGTTAAAAAAAATAAAAAGGTAAAATGAATATCGAAAAATTAAAAATTTGAAAGTAGGGTATTGAGATGGGGAATTTGTGTGTCGGTCGGTCGGTCGGTCTGTCTGTCTGTCCCCCCCTAATAACTTTTGAATGAACATTCCGATTTGGACAAACTTTTTTTTGTTGGAAAGATCTCGGCGAGTACAGCTCATTCCCATATTTGATTTTTCGATTTGAATAATTTTTGGTTCAACTTTGAGCCGTTCAAATAACCTGTCCCGCGATGCTAACTTCTGAATGAACAGTCCGATTTGAACAAACTTTTTTTTGTTCGAAAGATCTTTTCAAGGATACTTCATTCCCGTATTTACATTTCCGATTTGAACAATTTTTGGTTCAACATTGAACCGCTCAAGCAAGCTGTCACCCCTAATAACTTTTGAGTGAACAGTCCGATTTAAATAAACTTTTTTTTTGTCCGAAGGATCTCAGCAAGGATACTTCATTACCGTATTTAAATTTTCAATTTGAACATTTTTTCGTGCAACATTGAACCGTTCAAGCAACCTCTCCCCACCTAATAACTTTTGAGTGAACCGTCCGAATGGAATAAACTTTTTTTTGTTTGAAAGATCTCGGAGAGGCTTTCCCATACATTCCCATGTTTCGCTTTTTGATTTGAACCATTTTTTGTTCAATATTGAACCGTTCAGAAAAAAAAATTAACATTAGCGTCTACGGGGAATTTAAGTTGAATGTTGATCCTGAACTTAAAGTCGGATTTCCTTCAAACTAACTTTGTAAGAAAATGGTTTTGATAAATAATGTTTGTAAAGTACTTTTCGGAGTAATCTTCTGTGTGGACTCTGATTCCGACTCCGCGAACATGGCGGAAATGCAGGCTCAGAAAAAAAGACTGAACGTACAGACGATTTTTTGTTTATTTATTCATTTGTTTTATTTTATTTATTTATTATTATTATTATTAGTATTGCAGACGATTTTTTTTGTAACAAAAATTTTTCATTCATGAGAACATTTTATTCTTTATTTATATTTAACAACTGGCAACGGATTAAAAGTGAAATTCGAGACATTTTATTAACGGACGATTTTGTTTTTTCTTTTTTTTTCTTTCTTTGATAAAATGTGTTTTGATGCTCTTTGTACTTTTATTTATTTATTTATTTATTTATTTTATTATTATTATTATTATTTTCTGAAAACGATGGAGGATTTTTCTACGGAGGAACTGTGACAGTTACACTCTTTATAAGGTGCGACAAAACTTTATTTATTCGTTAATTACTTTTTACGTGTCTATTTCATCTGATGAGAGGGGTATATTTTGTTTTTCGAAATCAGCTCTAAGTGCTAAAAAGGTATGTTTGACATAATTTTCAGTCTCAGATAATCAAGAGAATAACGATCAGATGCGAGAATGCCGATGTCGATGTACGAGAAAGTAGGCTCGTTTAGTTCTTGACAGAACTTCTTGTTGTAACTGTTTTGAGAAGTCCTGCTATCTCTTCTTCTTTTAATAAATTCAAGATTTCTATGAGTCCTTGTTTTTCTTAGGCAGTGAGCATTTTTTTTTTTTGCCAGAGTTTGATTAAGTCAAATTTTAATGGGCTATTGTGAAAAAAAAAAAAATTGTATTACAATTATTACAATATTTTGTATGTAATTAAATCTTTCGAACGCTCCGCTCGCTCTGCCGTCATCCAGATAATCTTCGTCACCCGGGCAGGGAAAAACTAGAGCCGCAAAATAAACAGGGAAAAACTAGAGCCGCTATATAGTATATATAGGGGCCTTAAGAAAAACGGTTGTCAATTCACACTGCAGAAAATCTGTCACGGGCAGAAACTTTGTAACCAATCAAATCGCTTACTGTCGGCCTATCGGTGCTGTATTTAGACATCAACTTCTTAAACAGACAGCGTTATTGATTCCCGTAGGAGATAGGCACAGACCTCTAATAACTTAACTGGACCTATCATCGTCCGCAGCGAGGCAACACAAATTGAACGGAATCGCATCACCACCAGAGCAGCCATCTTGGCCGTGCTTTGCGTATTGTATTAGCTCTATTCTGCTAAAATAAATTTCTCTAATTGTTAATTACCATCAACTATGCCTACGTGCAGTGCGATAAATTGTTCCTACAAACATTCCAGACAGAATACTCCTGGAAAATCGATTCACAGGTGAGAATAAAAACTTTTTTTATGCAATTTATAACACTGCATGAAGGTATTTAACACTAATCGCGCAATGATCGAGGGATTTAATTCCGACTTGCTACGAAAATCTTTTTTTTTTTTTTCTTGACTTATTTTCTAGACGTAAAAAAATTCTGTTTTGACATTGATTCCCGTAAGAGATAGGGAGCGTTTCAGCTAGCGTCCTCTGGCGGCGGGTGAGAATGGACGAGAAAAGTGTGACGTCACTTCCGGGTAGGTGGTTCACTTACATCGTCCTCTCATTTTTTCCCCATGTTATTTCTACGGAGATTCGAGTGAGGTCTAGTTTTTGTCAAATTTGAAGAGTTTAATCTTATTTCTTAGCTTGGAAAAGCACTTCTTCGAATTCCAGGTAAGTTGAAGTACAAAATGCACCCAGTTTGTTGCTGATTTCGAAACGAATTTATTTTTTGAGAATTAATTAAAGTTTGTTTATGTTTTCGCATGCTGATTTCCTGAGCCACCATTGCTGCACGTAGTATTATTATGATTATACGTGATATTCATTTCATAAAAACTGGTTGTATTACTGAACCTATTTCCAAATAAAATGAGTAAGAGTCATCAAAATAACCGTATGGTATGATTTTTATGTGTTTCCCTGCCCCCCCCCCCCGTTTTTCAGAAAACATAAATTTTAGTTGATGTTCGAAGAACCGATATTTTCTAATGTTACCACATTTGAAGTGTTAATTCAGCTATTTTTTATTTTAATATGCATGTTAATGTACATTCTGGAGTTGAACCATCTACTAGCTTCACATCAAAGTGGATTCAGACGCGGCAGGAGCACTATCGATAATCTAATGCTTCTTGAAACTTCAATCAGAGAAGCATTCCTAAAACGTAAGCACCTTGTGAGCGTATTTTTTGATATGGAAAAAGCATATGACCGTACCTGGAAATATGGGATACTCAAAACCATACAAGAGTATGGATTTCGAGGGAATCTACCCATTTTTATCTCCAATTTCCTTAAACATCGAACCTTTCGGATACGTGTCAAGTCTGTTCTGTCTGATACCTTCATCCAAGAAGAAGGTGTGCCTCAGGGAAGTGTGCTGAGCGTAACTCTTTTTCTCATAGCAATCAATAACTTACTCGAGCAACTTCCTCCTGCTGTCAAGGGTACTATGTTCGTTGATGATTTTCAAATCTCTTTCTCGTCAACAAACATGAGTACCATTGAAAGACAGCTTCAAATGGCTATTAATAAAGTTTCTCAATGGGCAGAGGAAAATGGCTTTTCGTTCTCTGCTCTAAAAACCTTCTGCATTCATTTCTGCCGTAAAAGAGGTCTTCATCCTGAACCGAATCTTCTCATAAATAATCAACCGATATCTGTAAAAGAACAAGGAAAATTTCTCGGTATCACTCTAGATAATAAACTTAAATTTATACCACATTTACAAGATTTAAAAAAGAAATGTACGTTAAAATCAAACATACTTCGAGTCTTGGCTAACACTTCTTGGGGTGCTGACACAGACTCCATGTTAAGGATTTACAGAGCTTTAATACGCTCAAAACTTGATTACGGGTGTCAAATTTATGGCTCAGCCGCTAAAAGTTATCTTAAAATCCTGGACAGCGTACATCACCAGGCATTACGTATTTCTACAGGTGCTTTTCGAACCTCACCTATTAATAGCTTATATATTATAGCGCACGAACCTTCACTTCAAAATAGAAGACTTAAACTTTCTCTAAATTATTATTTTAAAATCAAACAGAATATAAACCATCCCTTGCACTTATATATTTTCCATCCGTCAATTACAGACTTGTTTTTACGTCGTCCTTCAGTCGCCCCTACATTTGGGCTACGAATGCGACAGGTACTTAATGACCTACAAATTACAGATTAGGGGCCGTGGTGGCCCGATCGGTAAGGCATCGGACTCGTGTCCGGAGGGACCCGGGTTCGATCCCAGCCGATCAAAGATCCACCGTCTTGATTAATGGTGGCTGGGAGGCGTTAAAAATGTCGTGGTCACAAAGTCCTCCAAGTGGAACGATACCTCTGGGGGTGCTGAGCCTAGGGTTTGCTCGACCCTAGGTTCTGGTTCAAAATTAATAACAGAGCGCCCTTCAGGGCCCTATCCCGGTTAAACCACGAAGCTGTGGTAGGTACGGAGGACCCTGGAGGTGTGAAATGAAATGAAATTACAGATTATAAGACTTACAACGCAACAAAACTAATTGAACCATGGAATGAAACCAACCTTTCTGTTCTTTATGATTTTAGTAAATATCAAAAAGACACTACATCCGATTTAGTCTACGTACAAATCTACAATGATGTGAAGCAAAAATATTCTTTACACAATGAAATTTTTACTGACGGGTCGAAAACAAATGACCACGTCGGCTGTGCAGCAGTGATAACTGGTCAAACTATCTCACAAAAATTAAATAAAACTTGCTCTGTTTTTACTTCAGAAATAAAAGCTATATGCATATCTTTGAAAACAATATCTGAATCAAATTATAAAAAATGGATTTTATACACAGACTCGAAGAGCTCAATAGATGCTCTCATTAACTGCAACAGCAATAGCCACCCTTTAGTTTCTCAATCTTTCCACCTATACAACATTCTTACTCAAAACAATTTCGAAATTATTTTTTGCTGGATACCTGGTCATGTATGCATTACTGGAAATGAGGCAGCCGATACAGCTGCCAAGGCGGCAAGTTCCTATGCTGAAAATCTTGTACCTTATGGGGATATTAAAAATAACGTAACAGACTGCCTTAACATTTATTGGCAGCGTGACTGGAAAGGAGAAACGCAAAATAAATTGCACTCCATCCAGCCACTGACCAAAGGTTTTAAAACCTTAAGGACTAAAAGAAGGGACCAAGTCATAGTATCTCGACTTCGCATTGGTCACACGAGATTAACGCATAAATATCTTCTTTGCCGCGAACCTACACCTGTATGTCTTAACTGTAATGTAAACCAGACAGTGTTCCACATTTTATGTAACTGCCCAAATTTTAATCTTATACGTTTTAAACATTTTAATAATTTTTATCCATCTTTGACGGAATTACTTGGGGATTCACCCCATCCTAATTTGTTTCCCTTTTTACATGAAGTTGGTTTTATATCTCTAATTTAGTGGTTTTAGCCTTGTCTTTGTTTTATTCTATATTTCTGATTCTACTTAAAATTGTCAGTCCTTCGTTTCTCTTGATTAGTCAAAATTTTAAACTACATCTATCTGTGTGTTTTTAAATGTTTTTAAATGTTTTATGCTTTATAAGTTGTCATTGTTTGGCGCAGTATAGCCTATAAAGGCTCTTGCGCCAATAAACCCAAGTCAACCAACCAACCAACCAAACACTGTAAAATGTACTTTTTCAAATTTTGAAGAATTTTTTTTTTCATAAATAATCCTAGAAAATGAAATAATAGGGAGGAAAACTTATTGCTCAAAAACCAATATAAGTTTCAGGAAATCAAAAAAAAAAGAAGTAATCATCTGAAGAAGTGAATACAATAAAGCTGAAAATGAAATAAAATTACTTACTTTGAAAACAAAACAATGTGCGTGCACGGAAGAAATCTGTAGTTGATTTCCCTTCAATTACAAAAACTGCTCCTTTGGAGTACGAAAACAGGGAGTAATAAGTTTTTAATTACCTAATTTTAATTACATTTCAGGAAATCTAGGGTGAATTTAAACTTTTCGGCTACGACTTGCACATCATCAGTATGCGGACTAATTTTGTACCAATTTTCATAATCGTACGTTGCGTAAATTTTCTAGGAGAGTGTTTGACCCGCGACTCATGACATCATCAAACTTTGATTTTATATGGGTGATTCTACGATCAATGCGTTTTTTGTGTCCCCAAAGAAAAAATAATCTGTTTAATTTCACACTCATTATATCACTAGTAGCCGCTATTTTTATGATTGTAGTGGTAAGGGTCAGACGAAATTTAAATTTTTGGGGGGGTTATCGATACCAGGGGAAAATGCGTTGCCAGGGGAGTGACACTACTGGCTAAATTCTGGTTTGATTTACTATTATTTCACTTATTTTTCGGTATAAAATCAGAGTATGGACTCATTTCTATAAGACCTGTATTCAAAAAAATTTTTCGCGTTGTAATAAAATAAAAAAAATCAATCTTGAAAACGCGACATGTTGCATACAAGTCGCACCGCAGATCCCAAATAAAAATACTTCCCGCATTATTTACATTCATTCAAATTACTTTCACAGGGGCAATTAAGATTAAAAATGAAATTAATTATGCTTATAACACAGTTTTAATGTATATTTACCCTTTTTTTGAACAAAAATGCCAGGGGAGTGACGCCAGAGAAGTGACAAAATCACTCATTACCTATAAAAACAGCATCACGCCTTCTTCTTACCAGAACTTCAAGTAAACCGTGATAATATTTTTTCAATGTTTAATGATGAAATATGTTTCTCTGTTAATGTAAGTGTATGACTATGGCAAAAAACATTATGCCAAGTTAGCAAAAATTGAACGTCGAACATGTTTGTATAAAAACTAGTATTTGGACAGGCCAGGGTAGTATACATTTATGACTATTTTCAGCTATAAATGATAAAATAAAATAATTGTAGTGAATTAATTGGGTGGTCCATATAAAAGATAATGGTCTGTAATGCTTAAGCATACAAAAACAATAATAAAATCAGTTTTACATGAAGTTTTTCCATTGGCCGTCTAAATTCAAATAGCGTAGAATCACCCATATATATAGATATAAATTTGAGTCATTGGGAGCTTAGATTGTGAAAACATTTTGAGTAATTGAATGATTTATTAGTCACATTTGCACAAAACACTGCTGTTGTTCCGTGTTATGAGTTCTGTTTATTGCAAATAATAAAATATAACTTACACCAGTTTTGCATGAACTGGAATAAAGTTAATACTGGATTCTGCGGGTGTAAATACAGATTTAAAAAAAAATTGGCTTACACCACTTTTATTCTCAGCTGCTTTTTTTCAATTTCTGAAAAATTGAGAGGAATATGCATCTTCGAACGCATTATGAGTGCGCCATCACCAAAACAGGTATGCAAAATATGAATCCAAATACATTCCACCCAAAGAGCCACCGATCTTCGTGGGGGGTGATGATCTTTTGCGGAGTAAGATGTTTGGGCGAGCCGCCAACAAACAACTTACCTCAGAAAACTCAACGCCTTGCTGGGGGGTGGAGTTGTCTAAATTCGGAATCGGAACTAGCGGCACCTATCCAGCGCAACCAGTAGCGATCAGAGCGGCTCGCGCTCCGCAGAGAGAAAGTCTTCTTTTTTAATTCCGGGAGTATGTGCGGTTAAATAATTAGCTATGCGGGTGGCTCGGTTTTGTTGTTTTGTTATTCGTGGAAGGGAGGTTGAAAGTTTTATGCACGCACTTGAATATTAGACAGGAATAAATGTTTGGTTTTTGCGTAAATATGTAGTTTTTGCTTGGATATCACTCTTACGGATATTTGAAAGGAACGTCAAGTAAGTAGAACATTATTTTTAGCACAAAAATGGAATTTGTATTAAATATATATATATATATATATATATATATATATATATATATATATATATGGGCGATTCTCTGTAAACTCGTCATTTTTCACACGAAATCTGTCCGGGCACGGTTTTTTGAAATGTTCGTATAATTATAATACCATTGCTCAGAAAATTAATCTATAACTTTGGTTTGAAAGAGGCCCAATTGAAGTTTGTATTTTTCAGATAAATCATGATAGGGGGTAAGTCCCCCGCCTAATATAACTAGGCAGGGGACTGTGCCAGTTGACTCTGTTTTTGCTCTTTGTTGCCTAATATCTGCGAAACTATTGGAACATAATTAGTTACGAGACTACCTATAAATTTAGGCACAAATCGTGGACAAAAAAACTAATATGTTTTATAATTAAATTAATTGACATTAATAAAATCACTTCCCAGAGGACTGTTTTCGCAACGACCCTGATGCATACTTTCATCACAAATGTGGCTCTCAAACTAAGCAAAGTAGTGTTTCAACACCGTTCTCGGCAATTTCGGCAAATTCACACTGATTACTTTAAACTTCATGCCAAAAAGAATTTGCAAAAGTTATAGATTTTTCGTATTACAGCTTTGAATTCGTTGCAGGGGACTGTTTGAAAAAACTCCGGACAGAATTTACATGACAATTTTAAGTTTTAGAAATACGTAATTATACCTTATTTCATAAGAAAAATATGGCTTCATTATTCTATTTTTAGATATTAATTGCCAAATTTATGTATTGTTAATAGGTTTTTCGAAATACTATCTTTAACAGTTAGACTATGGGATTGGGACAGCCAGGGGACTGTGTTTTTGGCGCTTAGATAATTTCTAGAAAAAGAAATTAAATTGTTATCACTCCAAATGCAATTGGGCCACAAAGTATTAATGCTTTACTTGTATTAAGAGCCATAATTACTTTATTACACTTTATTATTTTCAAAATACTCAGTCCGGACAGCCAATTACCAGTTTACAGAGAATCGCCCATATATATATATATATATATATATATATATATATATATATATATTTTTTTTTTTTAAATCAAGAATGATTTTACCAGTAGATGTCTTCTCTTCATTATAAGATGTTTTTCTTGTATATAAATATTGACATTGCATTTGATGTCAAACTGCTGGCTTTTCAACAGTTTTACCTTGTTAAATATTATCACCTGTACAATTAGTATCATACAAAGTAATATATATATATATATATATACATGAAAAGGTTTTTATATTTTGCAAACATGAACAGTAAATTGCATAAAGAGTGAAAATATTCATATACATTATTACTTTTTAAATAAAAAATCATTGCAAATGATGACCTTTAATCTGAATCTATGCATAAATAAGAATTTTCGACAAAAAATGAGTCATCCCAAGAGCCTTTTTGATGAAAGCTAATTGGAACCGGATGGGAGTTACGATTTGGGAAGAGAGGGCACTTGTAAACATGGGGCACATAATGAACAAGCGATATTTCATCCAGTTTACACGAAGAGAAAAATCTGGAAAAAAAATTATGTAGATGGTAGCCCGATTACTATATCTTTGCCTGAAATTTCAAATATATAAATCATTGTGTTTTTTAGTTGTCATAAGATCTGTTTTGGAAGATGCCAATAAACGTTTATGGTCCAGATCTCGGTGTAAAAACGCATACAAAAAGTGGGATTTTTAAATTAGTTTTTATGCACTATTTTTTTTAATTGAAAAAAAGAATATGTTTTTTAATCAAATTAGGCCTAAGTTGAGATAAGGGGCACAAGTGAACATTTTATGTAGGGGTTGGTGTGAACAGTTCACATGTATCCCTTAATGGTATTTAATTTTTTCATATTCAATAGTATAATAAAGCAATATTGAAAGTTTAAATATTCTATATTTAATTGAAATCTGAAAGAGTTGCAGAGAAAAGAAAGAACTTGATTAACTGTTGAAAAAAGAACAGTCAAAAGTTGTAGTAATTGACACTGAGTCCAATATTAGCTTTGAAGACCACAACTTTCAAAAAAAATGTGATGATGTACACCTTGCCCCCTGAAAATTTAGCTGTGAATTATTTTGTCCTCGTAGAATTTACTACAAAAGAGAATATAATTCACTATGTTGGCCGCATTGAGAAAATAGAGAGTGAAGAAGCATATGTGAAGTTCACGAGGAAGCAGATGAATAAAACTTTTATGTTTCCAAAAACAGATGATACATCAATAGTAAACACTCATGATATTCTGCTAAAATTACCACTACCTGCAATTTTAGATGGCACATGTCAAACTGCATCTTCTGTTTCTTTTTCTGTAAAACTTGAAGGCTACATTGTTCGTTGAATTGAGTTAATTAATCATGTTGAATACATACCTTGATATTTTCATTTCAAGTGATCGTTAATGTATATGGGTCATTTTCACCATATGCTTACATTTCAGAATTTTTAAGTAATTTTTTTAACTTGCTATTTTCTTTTAGAAACACTAACAGATGTTTTGTCACATATTTTAGGTGTGTGAAAAAGTAATTGGTTGTACACTTTGATGCATAAGTATTCAAATGCTGTTGTAAAACTTTAAGTTGCAAGGAATATTGTCTTCCGTTACCATACAAAATGAATATGAAATCTCACTTCTAAACTATATCATAGCGCCTAAAACCAACTTCATTTGAAATTATTTGCGTCCCTGAAGCTAAAGACGATGTTTGTGATTATTAAAATATTGATCAAAACTGCATGGTAACGGACTTGACATTTGGTAACGGATTTGACCAGTAACGGACTTGACAATTTCAACCAAAATGTCAAATTATGGCTAGGTTGTCGAATTAAAAAATTGAACAACAATATGCATTTTCTCAGAGTTGTATAATAAACAATATTTCGGGGTAAAAGTTGAGAAAAAGTAAAAATTGATACTAAAATCTTTGGTAACAGACTTAACAAGGAATAAAAATACGCATCTAGAAGAAATCTTGTGCGAAACGCCACAACAATACTTCTCGACTCAGGAAAACCAAATGGTACGAAATAGTTACGTAACTAGTTTGTTAAGTTAACTGAATACGTATAACCATCTTTTGACTGCAATAAATACCTTTTTTAGCTAAAATAATCTTAGGGTAACGGATTTGACAAGAACTGCCGGACAAAATATATTCATACATTTCTCAATGAAAAAAAAAATACTATTGTCAATATTTATTATGAATATCATACACTAATAGTCAATATATAAAAATAATTTTTTGTACATACTTTTTCATACAATTAAATATATTAAAAAAATAGTTGAACTTGCGAAAATTGGAAATGGACAAGCGTTTTTGCCTTGATTCTCAATTTTAAAGACTTGTATAAAAATAAATAAATAAATGTCAACATTTTTTTGAGTGATAGAATTTTTTGGGGGTATTTCTTGCAGAAAATAATTGTTCGCATTGGATTTAAATATAAGTTATGCTTCAAAATCGTCTTTTTAACCTACGGACAGCAAATGTAAGCAAAATTTGAAAATGACATATAATAATCAGTATACTTAAAAATATGCTTAGGTGTATTTTATACCATTTTTGTATCCGTGTTTACTTGTGCCCAGGTGTGTTTACAGCTGCCCCTCCGCTGGGGCCAAAAAGAGGATTTTTGTTCACATGTGCCCCCTCTCCCATACAGAACATTTTATGCTTTTCGCATGTACTGTGCATGACAACACCGAGAAGGTGGCTAACATAGATCATAATAGCAGCAGGATGAATCACCTAAGTGTTACAGAAACGAGAGAACTGCTCTGAAGTTTGAAATTTTAATTTAATTAATACTAAACGTAGAATTTAAAAAAGAATAAAGTTGTATTAAGTAATATAGTAGAATAGAATTTATTTGCGGTACCTGTATTTCATCTCCGCTGCGTTTCCATTGTTGATCGGTGCACCTTCCTGCGGCCCAGGAATTATAACTGAAAGCGTGAAAAGAGCACCGTAAGGCACCTTTGTTGGGTTATCTTTCAAATTCAGATCTGAAATAAAAGAAGAGACCTAGCTAAGAACTGTCACGATCAAGTTACCTTTCAAACAAATAAAAAAATGTCAAAATTAGTTCATCCGCTAAGAAGCTGCAATGCCACTGACAGAGACATATCGTAACCCTCTTCCTTTTTGCTTCAGATGTTGATGAAAACTGAAACTCTTACTTGCGACGAGAATATTGTAAATAGTTGCAGGATAGTCAAGTGTCTATAATTGGTATAGTTTTGAACTTTTAAGTGATGTATGTACCAAAATATGTAAATTTGAAGAACATTAATGTTTCACATTTAAGTACACAGTTATACGCTATCATAATTCATATCTATTAATTTTTAAAACTGATTAACAATATGGTAAATTTGTGTTCATTCCAGGGGACACAAATGACATTTTGCCTGCACTTCATTTTTAAATATAAAATTTATCAAAATATGGCTGATACACGTTTTAACTACTCCTTTTGAGTAGTTTTAGTAAAATGTCATTGAGTAAAGAAAATAGGTATTTAATTAGAAGATATCGCGTTAGGACACAAAAATTAATGAGTTGCGAAAATAAACCACTCAGTTCAAAATTCTAATTACTCGCGGCATCTAAATTTTTTTACAAAGCTTTACGAGATTAGTCGTAAGTAAAAAAGAGTAGGAAAATGTGTTGGCCCATAAAGTTATTATTAAGCAATAACGAGTAAAGGGTCACAAAAATTAAGTTGAAATTGCTAAAAATTTGACATTCGCACCTAATTCCTAATTATTTACCCAATCGTGAGAATTCCGCAGTAGGCTCGTTTAGTTCTTATCAACATCGCACACGGGCGATAACGTCACTCGTGTGACTAATTTGCTGAACCAAGGCCGCCGAATGAGTGTCCCTTTAATGTCAGTACAGTTAAACTTGCTGAAAACATGTTCATGGAATAGTTTCAGAAAACTTGGCCAAGCAAAATATGTGCGTGAAACTTATGTCAAAAGTCTTATCCACGCCGAGTTACACCTTCGTTGTCAACTCCTATTTTGCCCGGATTCAACGGTGCCACAGCCTTTTTATTGCCCCGGTAGACTTTTTGTCCCCAAGGGTGAAAAGGAGCTGAAAAGAAAACATCTGGAGACCCAGAACAGCATTCGAAAACATCGACGAGGTGTCTAAACACCATTTTCAAAAGTAAGTTTCAGAGGGACTACGATGCTTCATCATTGTCTTCACTATCAGAGGAAACTTTCTCTTCATCAGGTATCAAGTGAGGTAAATCATAATTATGGCTGCCATTCATCATCAGACCCATTTAAGTTTACTCGTATATCTTCTGAATCAGAATCATCTAGACGTTGACAGGCCTAATTCAAGGACAACTTATTTCTTTGCATATTATCTAATGGAGATAAATGCATTTCAGTGTACAAAGACAATAATAAGTATCTGATTATTCAATAAAACTTTAAAATATCCAAACTCCAAACTACAAGAACGAGGCAATAATTTTACACAAAAAATTGCTTTGCTCTCTAAAGCAAACCATGATTTCAGCATTCATAGGTTCCTAATGTGAACTATTAATAGGACATATACAATAATAAACCTTTTTTACTCTTAGGCCTTTTTTGCTCGGAGATTCTTAGGTACTATTAGTAGCAAACATTAAAATTCTTTTATAATTGAATTTACAATTTTTCCCCTGTTAAAAGTACTAAATAGGGTAAAAAGAGTTTATGTAGTGCTGTGGATTTTTTTAGGAGCAGGGAATTGCATATGTACTAGCATTTTAAGAGCTAATAAAAAATGCATTTACCATTTTTCTGCTCATGGTGAGACGCTTTCGTTATCTTCTCTGTTGAGTACATGCTGCTAACTACTGACTAAAAATGAGAGTATATTTCTCTTCCTACATGTACTTTTTGTGAGAGACTGGATTTTTAGGTTAAATTTCTTTAAAATAAAGAGAAAATTATAAAAATTTGTTCTAATAGTAAGGCGTCAGGACCGAAGGGGTTGATAATGATACACGGAAAGGTAGGGTTTTTTGGTTGGTTGGTTGGTTGTTTTGAGTTTATTGGCGCAAGAGCCTTTGTAGGCTATACTGCGCCAAACAATAACCCATAAAGCATACAAAATTTTTAAAAACCTTTTAAGACATACACAAAGATGAAGTTTAAAATTTTAACTAATCAAGAGAAAGAAAGGACTAAAAATTTTAAGTAAAATCAGAAATATATATTAAAACGAAGACAAAACACTCATGACGAAGATAAAACCACTAAATTAGAGAGATAAAACCAATTTCATATAAAAAGGAAAACAGATTAGGATGGGGTGGATCCCCAAGTAATTCCGTCAAAGATGGATAAAAATTATTAAAATGTTTAAAACGTATGTGATTAAAATTTGGGCAGTTACATAAAATGTGCAACACTGTCTGATTTACATTGCAGTTAAGACATGTAGGTGTAGGTTCGCGGCAAAAAAGATATTTATGCGTAAATCTCGTGTGACCAATGCGAAGCCGAGATATTATGACTTGGTCCCTTCTTCTAGCCCTTAAGGATTTAAAGCCTTTGGTCAGTGGCTGGATGGAGTGCAATTTATTTTGCGTTTCTCCATCCCAGTCACGCTGCCATGAAATTTTAAAGCAGTCTGTAACGTTATTTTTAATGTCTTCATAGGGTACGAGATTTTCCGCATAGGAACTTGCCGTCTTGGCAGCTGTATTTGCTGCCTCATTTCCTGTAATGCCTACATGGCCGGGTATCCAACAAAAAATAATATCGAATTTGTTGTCTTTTAGACTATTGTATAAGTGAAAAGATTGAATAACTAATGGGTGACTATTGTTATTGCAGTTAATGAGAGCGTCTATTGAGCTCTTCGAGTCTGTGTAAAAAATCCATTTTTTATAATTTGATTCTGCTATTGTTTTTAAAGATGTGGTTATGGCTTTTATTTCCGATGTGAAAACAGAGCAAGTTTTATTTAATCGTTGTGCGATTGTTTGGCCATCAATTACTGCTGCGAAGCCGACGTGATCATTTGATTCGATCCGTCGGTAAAAATTTCGTTATGTATAAAATATTTTTGCTTCACATCATTGTAGATCTGTAGGTAGACTGAATCGGGTGTAGTATCTTTTTGATATTTACTGAAATCATGAAGAACAGAAAAGTTGCACTCATTCCATGGCTTAATTAGTTTTGTTGCGTTGTAAGTATCAAAATCTGTAATTTGTAAGTCTTTAAGTGCCTGTCGCATTCGGATCCCAAATGAAGGAGTGACCGAGGGACGACGTAAAAACAAGTCTGTATTTGACGGATGGAAAATATCTAAATGCAAGGGATGGTTTACATTCTGTTTGATTTTGAAATAGTAATTTAGAGAAAGTTTCAGTCTTCTATTTCGAAGTGATGGTTCGTGCGCTATAATATATAAGCTGTTAATCGGAGAGGTTCGAAAGGCATCTGTAGAAATACGTAGCGCCTGGTGATGTACAGTGTCCAGAGTTTTAAGATAGCTTTTAGCGGTTGAGCCATAAATTTGACACCCGTAATCAAGTTTTGAGCGTATTATAGCCCTGTAAATTCTTAACATAGAATCTGTGTCAGCACCCCAAGAAGTGTTAGCCAAGACTCGAAGTATGTTTGATTTTAAAGTACTTTTCTTTTTTAAATCTTGCAAATGTGGAATAAATTTGAGTTTATTATCCAGGGTGATCCCGAGAAATTTTCCTTGTTCTCTTACAGATATCGGTTGATTATTTATGAGAAGATTTGGTTCGGGGTGAAGACCTCTTTTACGGCAGAAATGGATACAGAAGGTTTTTTGAGTTGAGAATGAAAAGCCATTTTCTTCTGCCCATTGAGAAACTTTATTGATAGCCATTTGGAGCTGTCTTTCAATGGCACTCATGTTCGTTGACGAGAAAGAAATTTGAAAATCATCCACGAACATAGTACCCTTGACAGCAGGGGGAAGTTGTTCAATTAAGTTATTGATAGCTATGAGAAAGAGAGTTACGCTCAGCACACTTCCCTGGGGTACTCCTTCCTCTTGGAAGAAGGTGTCTGACAGGGCTGACTTGACACGTACGCGAAAAGTTCGATGTTTAAGGAAATTGGAGATAAAAATGGGTAGATTCCCACGAAACCCATACTCATGTATAGTTTTGAGTATCCCGTATCTCCAGGTACGGTCATATGCTTTTTCCATGTCAAAAAATACGCTCACAAGATGTTTACGTTTTAGGAATGCTTCTCGGATTGATGTTTCTAGAACCATTAGGTTGTCTATGGTGCACCTACCGCGTCTGAATCCGCTTTGATGTGAAGCTAGTAGATGATTCAACTCCAGAGTGTACATTAGTCTGGTGTTGACCATTCGCTCCATCAATTTGCAAAAACAACTAGTTAGAGCAATTGGTCTGTAACTTTCGGGTTGATTGGGATTTTTGTTTGGTTTAAGAATAGGCACAACAGTTGCTTGTGTCCAGAGTTTTGGGAAACAGTTTTCAGACCAAATCCTATTAAAAAGATACAAGATATTGTTTAAAGAGGGTATGCTTAATTTTTTTAACATCATATTATGGATATCATCTGGACCAGGTGTAGTATTTTTGGCTTTTTGTAAGGCACTTTTTAATTCTGTAAAAGTAAAATTTGTGTTGTATATTTTAAAAGAATTTGAGTTAAAATTAAGTGATTTTCGCTCTTTAAGCGTTTTAAAAGCAAGAAATTTTTGGCTGTAACTATCTGCCCTAGAGACTTCTGCTAAATGAGTCCCTAAGCAGTCGGCCACTTCTTTAAGATCAGATAGCGTTTGTCCATTTTTCTCCAGAATGGGAGCACAGCTTGTTTTATAATTTCCAGCGATTTTCTTAATTTTATTCCATACGATTTTAGATGGAGTGGACGTCGTGATTGTGCTGACATATGTACGCCACGAGTCCCGCTGGCTTTTCCGCCGAATCCTTCGAGCTTCAGCACGCGCTCTTTTGAGTGCCACAAGATTCTGCGTGGTAGGATATCGACGAAATGTGCTCCAAGCTTTTCTCTGATTTTTATAGGCTTTCTGACAATCAGAGTTCCACCAAGGCTTAGGAAATTTGATCATGCCCTTAGTGGTTCTTGGAATGGCAATGTTCGCTGCATTTAGGATAATGTCTGTTACTCGGCTTACCGCTACATCAATGTCAGTTTCATTCACTACTTCCGATGTTATTTCTGCCAACTGGGTGAATGCTGCCCAATCAGCTCGATCAAGACGAAAACGGGCTTGCTGCTGCTCATTATAGCTGCAGCGTCCAGTAAAGGTTAACTTGATCGGGAAGTGGCCACTGGTGTAGAAGCCACCTTCCACCTCAAAATCCCAGAGTGGCAGAAGCGAAGGTGAGCATATTGACAAATCGATGGCATGGTATGTCTGCGTAGGAAGATGGAAATATGTATTTTCACCGTTGTTAAGGATGCATAGATCGTTGTCACCAATAAAATTTTCTATTATCAATCCTCTGGTGTTTGTGTCTGGACTCCCCCATAGAGGATTGTGGCCATTGAAATCCCCCAAGATGACAAATGGGGGTGGGAGTTGATCTATCAATGTCTGCAATTCCATGCTTCTCAAATCGTACGAAGGTGGAATATATACAGAGCAAACTGTGATGAGCGAGTGAAGGTGAACACGCGCGGCTACTGCCTGAAGGGACGTGTTGATGTTGAGCTGGCTAGATGCATAATCAGTGGAGATTAGCATCGCCACTCCTCCACAACGACGGTCACCTGACAAGCAGTCCTTGCGGTGTAAATCAAAACCTTTCAACCTCGGTCTATCAACAGGCGACAAGAATGTTTCTTGCAGACAAAAAATGGCCGGTTGGTGAATTTCGACAAGATCTTTGACGTCCGTGACATTATGCGAGTAACTCTGACAATTCCAAGATAGAATGTTTAGGGCCATGGAGAGAAAAAGGAGAAAAAACGGCCGTAAGAAAGAAGGGCACCTCATTTAGATTGGACGTCCGTCCATCCTTCATCTTCGGATGACGGAATTTCTTTAAATTCCACGTCCTCTACTTCATCATGAATGGAGTGATGAAGAGATTTAGTAAGTTTTACTTGCTTGCCTGGGAGCAAGAAGTTCTCTTTTTTAAAACCAAAATATTTAGGAGGCCTCTGTTTAGAGGTAGCTCCAATTTTGGCACGCGCTTGTATAATTTTCTTTTTTTCAGTGCATTTTTTCGAAGTTTGTGTCTTTGGCATATTTGAAAAGAGTAATTCAGCTGGTTTTATATTTACCATTTGTGTTTCTTTATTTTCATTTATTTTTTTCGGGGATGTTTTTGTACTATTGGATTGTTTTTGTGTAGTCTTGGGTTTGTAAGTTTGAACAGTACTAATTTGGGTTGGTGCCTCTGTTTGTGTGCTGGAACTTTTAACAACCTTTTTAATTGCTGCAGCATATGATAATCCAGTTGTAGGGGTACGAGAGTCAACAATTTTTCGTGCCTCAGGATATGATACATTTTGGGTCGTTTTTATGATTTGAATTTCTTTCTCAAGGATCCATTTAGAGCATTTTTTGGAATAAGAGGGATGGTCTCCCTTGCAGTTGACACATTTAAATTCCTTCGTACATTCATTGCTATCATGGCCGGGCTCAGAACATCTGGCACAAGCAGCTGTTCCACGGCAGGATAGCTTGGAATGACCGAAACGTTGACATTTAAAGCAACGAAGAGGGTTCGGAATGTATGGTCGAACTGGGCATGAGAGGTAACCAGCCTTGACACGTGAAGGGAGGTTAGGAGTACTAAACGTTAAGATGACATGTTTAGTTGGCAATATTTCTCCATTACGTTTGATGGTTATTCTTTTTACTCCGCTAACGTGCTGGTCTATCATCTCCTCCAAAATCTCCTTCTCCTGAGTATAGAGAAGGTCAGGCTCCAAAATGATTCCCCGAGAAAAATTTAAGGTGGCGTGTTCGGAAATAGTGATTAAATATGAACCAATTTGTTTCATGGACATTAAGGATTTAATTTGACTTTGATTTTTAATTTCTAGAAGAAGATCTCCACTGCGTAATTTTTTTACTGTTTCAAATTCACCTATTTGATTTACAAGCGCTTTGTTGATGAAGAATGGGGATACTTTGGAAAGATTTAAATTTGGATCACTACGTTTAATAATAAAGAACTTCGGATTATTTGGCGAAACATTCTGACGCTCCTCTCGAGAGGGAGGAGGGTTTTTATTTGCTGAATCCATAAGCGGACCGGAGAACTGGGGGGAAAAGACGGGGTCGAGCCCCTGCGTAGCCCCCCTACACAGGGGTAAGGCTGCATACGACAGGGTTCGCCGGCTAGCCCTGAAGCCTCCCGTTAGCGATACCGCTTGGCCCCGGTACCACGCAGCCATCGGCACGGTTGACACACCTTGGCTTGGGTTTTTGTTCCGAAATTTGGTAAGTGTGATGAGGGAAGGAAGGAGAAACAAATCCCTTCCCGCCGATATTCTGTTTGAGCAACTGGGGGTCACGACTCCGCCCAAGAGCTCGCCCCGAACTCACCACACCGCAAGCCCCCCCCCACCACGACAAGGTAAACGGACAACGGGGGGGGGGGGTAGTGTTTTTTAACAATGCAGATAAAAATACTGCAGTTAAAGTTTCAATTACATTTTTTCTCTCACTTATCAATACTGAATAAATATTTCAAACAAGAGTCAAATAAAATTAAAACATTAGTAAATTGAGGTGCCTACTAAATACTACCGTTTAACACTGATTATTTATAGAGTCAAGATCTGAATATTTATAACAATTAACAAAAAAAAAGTTTATAAAATACGTCACGTCTACGGGCAGCTTTCATTTACTAAATTTATTCTTTTTTTTTTTTGAAAGATAATAAACTGAGATCCTGATTCGCGGGTAATTTTGTATGTTATTCCTGACTGTCATTTAGCACTCTTCCCGGCAGGATTGAATGAGCTCTGATCTTCTTCACTTGTTGGCTGGTGGAACGCCTATTAACAGCAGAAGAGTACGTTCGATTTCTTCTGCTTGCAGACCATGTAAAAGTTCTGTACAATGAGGCACGGACCCCGAAAACATCTTCTTGACAAACAGTGCGTGTGCATTGCATACAGAGCTCTCCCAAATTTGTCCTGTGGTCTTGACTGAAACCACCTTAGTTACCCTTCATAAAATTGGGCGATCATCAAGTTCGGAGGAGAATTCGACTGTGGGATAATTAACAAGTTGTAACATTCAATACAGTGTATTTTCTTCTACTGTCCTCGCCAAATATCCAGCAATTATTGAGAAAGTTACCAAGATCATACTGTTCTGGGGAACTGCATCTGATTTGTCTAAATTCTCTACGATTTCCGTCATCCGCAATAACGCTTTTTTCACGTCCTTTTCATATTATTTTATCATTATGTTTTTTCACTAACAGAGACTTCTACAATTGTCAGTTCTTGATTTGAAATACGCAAAGAAAGTTTTTTACTAGTTATTACGAAAATGCTCCAGCTCTCAATCATACAAATATAATATTTTGAGTTTCCTTTTTACTCAGGAAGATGAAAAAATTTATTTCGAGTAGGCGCACAACCATTAGCTCGTTTTTTTTTTTTTTTTTTTGCAAAATATTTTTTTTATATCTTCCAACAAAGATCTCGTCTATATTAGGATCCTCAGAAATATTGCTACGAGAAAATTCGCTTTCACTGTCATGCTAACTAAAGTTTTCTTTATCGCTGAAACATTCATCGTCTAGAATGACATCTTCATCACTTTCTATATCTGCTAGTAATTTGCAAAAGCGGTTCACCTGGAGTTGGTATGGGGTTTTTTTTTTTGTAATAATTCAAGCGAAACAATTGAAAAATATGTATTTTGCAAGCGTAATTATCGTAAACAGCACGCCTATACATTCAAAATCATGGCTAGAAGAGAGATTGTTGAAAATTACTTCCTTCTCACAAACTTTTTCAAAATCCCTTGAGTGAATTCATTGAAACTAATTCCAAACACCTGTTCCGTTTCCAGAATTTTAATGACGTTAGTACTCGCTCGGGGTCGTTAACGACCCCCCTCTCAAAACACTCTCCTTGTTTACAAGAATGGGAAGGGTTTAAGAAAATTCCACCCACGCCTTCACATCAATCAAGGACACAATTGCAGCTACCAAAAAGATGGTTTCCTTACCTGGCTATGAAATTCCAGGAAATTGAAACAAAATTGGCTGGGGGGTCGTTTTTGACCCCGCGCGAGCTCTCGCTAGTTAAGAGAGATAATTACTTTGTTAAACTTTATTGTAAAAAATACTCGATCCGGACAGCGAATTACGAGTTTACAGAGGAACGCCCATCGATAATCATTTCGTATGTTTCAGTTCCACTGGATACCCTGCTCCTGATGGACGAAATGACCTGGTCGTCGGGTGGCCTGCGCTTGGTGCCCTACACGCAAGAATCCCTCGTGCGCCAGGAGACCCGCTGCCGCTCAGCAGAGGCGCGCCAGCACGGCTTTGCTAAGCGGGAGCGTTCGACGGCGCCACCAGAATGCGAATGTGTCTGCATCGCTCCAGATCTCCTTCCACCAGGAATGTTCTACACACCCCTTGAAGACGTTGGGCAGTTTGGGCTCAATAAGGCAAGATTTATCTATACTTTTATCACACTATTTTCCCCTTCTGTTGTCAATACCCTCGAGCAATAGTGGATAACGCCATAGGTAACTCATAAAAATACACAGTGAAAGAAGTATACATAGTAAATAAATGTTGCGAAGTACAATATTATATTTCATGGCAGAAAGGAAGTAAAAAAAAAAAAAAAAGAAAAGAACTAACAACAAACATTTCTTTAGACAGAAAATTAAAAAGAGATTGGAGTAGCTTGTTAGAAACAGAATGACTACATGATTAATTACACTGGCGAAAAAAAAATTCCAACACCAAGAAAAAATTACTGTAGACTAATGAAATTTGGGTAATGCAATTGTCTAGTTAACATGTTTAATTGATTAAATGTACAAGATCACTGGCTAATTTAAGCTCAAGAAAATGCTGTGCAAATGTGAAATTATGTTATTTTAAGAGCCGGTGTAACCTCCAGAATTTTGAAGGCTAGTCTGCAAGCGTGCATGCATTGCGTCATACAGGTGCCTAATGTCACTCTGTGGTATGGAATGCCATGCTTGTTGCATTTGTTGTGTCAATACTAGGACAGTCATTGCTGACTGCGGATGATACTGGAGTTGCCGTCCAATGATATCCCATACGTAATCAATTGGAGACAGATCTGGTAATCTTCCAGGTCATGGCAACATGTCAACACTCTGTAGAGCACATTGTGTTACAGCAGCGATGTGAGGGCGAGCGTTACCCTGTTGGAAAACTCCCCCTTGATTGCTACTCATAAAGGGCTGTACTATAGGTTGAATTACAAGACTGACGAAAAATTGGCAGTGTTTGGGATAACCACAAGAGTGCTCCTGCTGTCATACGAAATTGCCCCAAAGACCATGACTCCAGATGTAGATCCCGTGTGTTTAGGCCGCAGACATCTTGGATGCAGGCCGTCCCCTGGCCTCCTTCTGACCAACATACGACCATCACTGGCACCAAGGCAGAATCTGTTTTCATCAGAGATTACAACAGATCTCCACTCCGACCTCCAATGAGCTCTGTCTTGACACCACGGCAGTCGCAAACGGCAATGGTTTGCAGTTAATGGAATACCGGCTACAGGCTACCTGGCTCGGAGCTGTCTTTGAAGTAAGCGATTTCTTACCGTTCTTTGGGTCACGACGGTACCAACTGCAGCTCGAATGTCAGCCGCAGATGCGGTACGATGCGCCACAGCCGCACGCAAGATTCGGCGATCTTACTTCTCAGTCGTGTCACGTAGCAGCTCGGAGCTCGATCTTCTTGAGGTAGTACCATCCCTTCACCATAGCTTCCAATAATCATGCACGGTGGAAACATTCCCACCAAGTCTTTCTGCAATATCGGCGAAATGAAAATCCACCTTCTCGTAGCCAAATTGTACGACCTCGTTCAAACTCTGTGAGCTGTTTATAATGGCTTCTTCGTCTTCTTAAAGAAATTCCTGACTAATATGAACGCAATGAGTTAAATTTAACGGAAACATAATACTCATGAGCTTTGCAACACACTTTTAAAACAAGCCTTATTTGCATGTTCCGAGTGACGCCAGCTGCGCCACACTTATGCGCGGAGCACGAAATTTCGATCGATGTCATCTTTCAGTTGTATAAACACGCCTACCAAATTTCGTTTATCTAGCGCAAGTCTTTCTTGGTTTTGGGATTTTTTTTTCCGCCAGTGTAGATGTGAAAAGATTTAGCAAATTGTGACCTTAGGACTTCTCCTGTGCACAGTTTTCTTTTTATTTATATAATTGTCAATTCCTACCAGAAGAAAATGATTAATTTTAGTTTTTGGTGTCATATCTTTACATTTGCTTCGTTATATTTTCTTTCAGTGTATTTATACTTTTACGCTGATACAGTGGCCACCGATTATATGAACCACGTTTGTTTCGAACAGTTTTGATCCAATAAAGTGGCTAATTCATTAAAGATGAATATTGTTCTGGTTTTGGTGGTTTGATTCATTCAAGCGGTTGATTTATAAAACCTTTGACTCAATGAACCGGCGTCCACTGTACTTTTTCCGTTATTTTTCAGTCTTTTTCTTTGATGTTTCTAAATATAGTTACAACTTTTTTATTTTTTCACATTTCCTTGTTTCATTTCGCCTTTTTTGAGCTGTACGCTTTTTTCTGTCAGTGATTGTAGAACTAATATTACTGATATTTGGCCTATTTCGAGGTGTTTGTAAAACTTATGTTACTAGACCTGATGATTAGATTTTCGACCTTGAGCATCTGGTTGAGCCCTTTCGTGTGCATTACTCTTTCTTGTGTTTTCTTGCTCTTCCCTGGCTTACGAGCGGCAACTCCTGCTTAAGCTTTCGGTTTAGCTGCTACGTGCAAGCTTGTGGTTGGTGTCTGTTGATACGGAATGTTGAGCTCTATTTAGCGGTGGTGTACTTGAAGAGTTCTGTTGATGATAAGCGGTTGATAGTTGCTGAAAACTTCTCAGAGTAAGCAGTTCCAATGTTAAAGGAGAAGTAAGGGTTCGGTGAAGAATGTGGATACTTAGTTTTTGCAGAGTTTGAATATTGATGATAGAAAACTTGTTGAATGAGTGAGTGCACCTACCGACTGCCGTAGAATGACGACCAGGGTATTTTCGTAAGCCGGCAGTCGGAGTCGGTGTCCAATTTTATTCAAGACACCAAAACATATACAACAAGAAGTTCTGTCAAGAACTAAACGAGCCTACTTTCCCGTACATCGACATCGGCATTCTAGCATCTGATCATTATTCTCCTGATCATCTGAGACTAAACATTATGTCAAACATACCTTTTTAGCACTTAAAGCTGATTTCTAAAAGCAAAATATACCCCTCTCATCAGATGAAATAGAGACATAAAAAGTAAATAAATGAGTAAATGAAGTTTTGTCGCACCTTTTAAAGAATGTAACTGTTACAGTTCTTCCGCAGAAAAATTCCTCAATCGTTTTCAAAAAAAAAAAAATTAAAAGTACAAAGTACATCAAAACACATTTTATCAAAGAAAGGAAAAAAAACTCGTCCATCGATAAAATGTCTCGATTTTCACTTTTAAACCGTTGCCAGTTGTTAAATATAAATAAAGAATAAAATGCCCTCGTGAATGAAACACTTTTGTTACAAAAAAAATCGTCTGCCAAAAAAAAAAATAATAATAGTAATAAATACAATAACACAAATGAATAAATAAACAAAAAATCGTCTGCACAGTCAGTCATTTTTTTCTGAGCCTGCAGTTCCGCCATGTTTGTGGAGTCGGAGTCGGAATCAGAGTCCTCACAGAAGATTATTCAGAAAAGTACTTTACAAACATTATTTATCAAAACCATTTTTTTTACAAAGTTAGTTTGAAGGAAATCCGACTTTAAGTTCCAGGATCAACATTCAACTTAAATTCCCCGTAGGCGCTAATGTTAAATTTTTTCTGAACGGTTCAATATTGAACGAAAAATGGTTCAAACCAAAAAGCGAAATAAGGGAATGAACCTCTCCGAGATCTTTCAAACAAAAAAAAGTTTATTCCATTCGGATGGTTCACTCAGAAGTTATTAGGTGGGGAAAGGTTGCTTGAACGGTTCAATGTTGAACGAAAAATGTTCAAATTGAAAATTTAAATACTGTAATGAAGTATCCTTGCTGAGATCCTTCGAACAAAAAAAAAGTTTATTTAAATCGGACTGTTCACTCAAAAATTATTAGGGGTGACAGCTTGCTTGAGCGGTTCAATGTTGAACGAAAAATTGTTCAATTCGGAAATGTAAATACGGGAATGAAGTATCCTTGATAAGATCTTTCGAACAAAAAAAAGTTTGTTGAAATCGGACTGTTCACTCAAAAGTTAGCATCGCGGGACAGGTTGTTTGAACGGCTCAAAGTTGAACTAAAAATTGTTCAAATCGAAAAATCAAATATGGGAATGAGCTGTACTCGCCGAGATCTTTCCAACAAAAAAAAGTTTGTCCAAATCGGAATATTCATTCAAAAGTTATTAGGGGGGACAGACAGACCGACCGACAGACCGACACACAGACCGACACACAAATTCCCCATCTCAATACCCTACTTTCAAATTTTTAATTTTTCGATATTCATTTTACCTTTTTATTTTTTTTAACTTGGCGATATTTTTTGGGCTTGGCGATATTTTTTGGACTTGGCGATATTTTTTGGGCTTGGCGATATTTTTTGGACTTGGCGATATTTTTTGGGCTTGGCGATATTTTTTGGACTTGGCGATATTTTTTGGGCTTGGCGATATTTTTTGGACTTGGCGATATTTTTTGGGCTTGGCGATATTTTTTGGACTTGGCGATATTTTTTGGGCTTGGCGATATTTTTTGGGCTTGGCGATATTTTTTGGACTTGGCGATATTTTTTGGGCTTGGCGATATTTTTTGGACTTGGCGGTATTTTTTAGGCTTGGCGATATTTTTGGACTTGGCGATATTTTTTGGACTTGGCGATATTTTTTGGGCTTGGC